>ONZH01021559.1:0-17866 GCA_900303285.1 Rhinella marina | reverse complement strand
TACAGCTGACTGACACCCTAATGACGGTGGCTATTTAGACTGCGGACCCAGACAAATGTCGCACAGAGATTTTTAGGATCAAGCTATATATACGTGACAGGTAGCAAGTGACTTGGTTGTATTTTGTGACGTACAGAAATTGTCACCTGGACAGTATATACGGTTTGGAGTGAGTATGCTGAACTGTGTCACACAGAAAGGTTACACGCAGCTGTGTGAAATGGATTTGTATCACTCAGCTAAAACAACAAAAAACTAATTTTTTTTTCTATATTTTTTTTGTATTTTTTGTTTTTTTGGGAACGTGACGTGCAGAAACTATCGTAGAGCTAACTGACACCCTACTGACAGTAGCTATTTAGACTGCGACCCAGACAAATGTCGCACAGAGATTTTTGGGATCAAGCCATACACGTGACAGGCAGCAAATGACTTGGTTGTATTCGGTGACATACAGAAAGTGTCACCTGGACAGAAAATAGTGAGTGTACTGAACTGTGACACACAGAATGGTTCCACACTGCTGTGTGCAATGGATTTGTATCACTGAGATATAACATAAAAAAAGGGGGTTATACATGGCGATAGCTGCACTACTAGTGCCAGCCAGCCAAGTGACAAAAAAAAAATGTCTTCTAGCCCTTAGAAGGGCTGTTGGGTTCTTTGTGGGTGATCCCTGCCTAACAGACAACTAAATGCAGGCCCTAACACTGTCCCTGAAAGGCAGCAGCTCTATCCCTAACGACATCCAGACGGCATCTGAGCCGAGCACCGCGGCCAGTCGGTAGTATATTCCAGGGTCACCTGATCAGGCCAGCCAACCCCTGCTATCGACATGTAAGGGCCCCACGTGATGCTGGGTGGTACGTAGAGTCTAATGGCTGGTGATTGGCTGTGTTTTTAGGCGCCAAAAAAGCACAATGCGGAAGTTGCCATTTCCTCGAGCATGGCGAGATACTCGTCCGAGCAGCGAGTACTTACGAGTACCCTAATGCTCGAACGAGCACCAAGCTCGGACGAGCATGCTCGCTCATCTCTAATTAAGAACTATTCGACAATAGTGAAACCCTTAACTGACATGACTAAGAAAGGGACGGATGTCTCAGTGTGGTCTGATGCAGCGTTGCAAGCCTTCTCCGCTGTGAAGGAGTGCTTCTCTTCTGCCCCTATATTGGTGCAGCCAGATGTGTCACAACCTTTATTGTGGAGGTTGACGCATCCAAGGTGGGGGTAGGAGCAGTTTTATCACAGGGCCCATCACCTTGTAAATGGCGCCCATGTGCTTTTTTTTTTTTTTTCGAAAAAACTCTCTGCTGTGGAGAGAAATTATGATGTGGGTAACAGAGAGTTACTGGCCATTAAGTTGGCTTTTGAGGAATGACGTCATTGGATGGAAGGGGCGATTCATCCTATCACTGTATTCACTGATCACAAAAATCTGGCTTACCTAGAGTCGGCTAAACGACTTAATCCGAGGCAGGCCAGATGGTCTTTGTTTTTCACCAGATTCAATTTCATTGTCACATATTGTCCTGGGATTAAGAATGTGAAGGCGGATGCCTTGTCACGTTGTTTTCCCGGAGGTGGTGATTTTGAGGATCCGAGTTCTATACTGTCCGAAGGAGTGGTGATATCTGCTCTTTACCCTGATCTTGAAGCTAAGGTGTTTGAGGCCCAGGGAGATGCACCGGAGTCTTGCCCCCCTGGGAAGTTTTTTGTTTCTTCTGATTTGCGTCATAAGGTGTTTGAGGAACATCATTCTTCGGTGCTTGCGGGACACCCTGGGAGTAAATCCACTATCGACCTCATCTCTCTTAGATTCTGGTGGCCGGGGCTGCGTAAGTGTGTTGAGGACTATGTGTTGGCCTGTAGTGTCTGTGCACGCACTAAGGTGACACATACTCAACCTTCTGGACCCCTACTTCCGTTACCCATCCCGTCCAGACCATGGACTCACTTATCCATGGACTTCATCATTGATCTGCCTGATTCGTCTGGTAAGACAGTTATTCTGATGGTTGTAGATCATTATAGTAACATTGCGCACTTTATTGCATTACCCGGACTCCCCAATGCTAAAACTCTTGCAGAAACGTTTGTTGACAACATTGTGAAACTTAATGGTATTCCCACTGACGTGGTCTCTGATCGTGGGACTCCGATTTGTGTTCACATTCTGGAAGGCCTTCTGTACTCGGCTCGGGGTACAACTGTCTTTTTCCTCTGCCTTTCACCCCCAGGCGAATAGACAGACTGAGCGTACCAATCAGAGTCTGGAGACTTACTTGAGATGTTTTGTCTCTGAGAACCAGGAGGAGTGGTCCTCGTTTTTGTCTCTGGCAGAGTTTGCCATAAATAATCACAGACAGGAATCCACTGGTAAGTTACCATTTTTTGGTGCATATGGCTTTCACCCACAGTTTGGCACATTTTCTGGTTCTGATACTTCTGGTATTCCTGAGGAAGAACGTTTTTCGTCATCATTGTCATCTATATGGCGGAAAATTCAAAATAACTTGATAAATAAGGGTAACAAGTATAAACGTGTGGCTGACAGGAAACTTATGAATGGTCCGGACCTAAGTGTGGGTGATTCTGTGTGGTTGTCAACTAGGAACATTAAGTTGAAAGTTCCTTCTCGGAAGTTGAGTCCAGGATTTATTGGCCCATATGAGATCACGGCCATTATTAATCCTGTAGCATTTCGTCTTGAACTTCCTCCTGCTCTGAAAATCCATGATGTGTTTCACAGATCTTTGTTGAAGAGATATGCTGAACCTCTGGAGCCACCCGTTCCTGTCTTGGTGGATGGTAATTTGGAATTCCAGATCGTCAAGATCATTGATTCTCGAGTTCTCCGTGGGACTCTTCAATATCTTGTTCACGCATCTGACGTGAATGCCAGTCGTTTGGTGAAAGCCTTTCACAGGTCTTATCCTGATAAAGTTGGGCCTGGCTGCCCGGAGGTCACCCGTAAAAGGGGGGTACTGTCACGAACGTGCCTGCATCAAGTTGCAGGCGTTCGGCTAGGCTTTCAAAAGTGACATAATTTGACATGTTTTCCTCTTGGTTTGGTTGCTGTTTACCACACCCCTTCCCCTCAGCTGTTGCGGATGTGGTGATTGTCTTTCCCCTATTTATCCCTTCCTCTCCCAGTATCCCTTGCGGTTTATACTTTCTGCTGACATTGTTGTGTGTGGGGTGGTTCTCGGCTGAGATTCGGTTGCTGCAATATCTGCATTAAGATAAGTGTTATGTTCCCTATTGTGTTTATCCTACTTTTCCCTGTTGTGGTTTTGCCTTCTGGAGTCTCCTGTTCGTCCGTCCTTTTGGAGGAACGGGTTGACTCCTTCCCCTGTCACTTTTGGCAGGGTTCTCTAGGGTCAGGTGTTATTAGGTTCCTGTGTATGAACTCTCCTACAACTTAGGCCTGCCTGTTCATACTGGTAGTCAGTCAGGGCCTAGTTTCAGAGTTTCCTACAGGAGGTGACCGTTTCCCTTGTTTGGTCCTTTTTCCTTCCCTCTTACACTTGGTGTGGCTATACCCTCCACACTCAGAGCGTGACAGTATCCATTTTATATAAGCATCCAAAGGAAATGCAACACTGATTCTTTACTTCTTTACTTTTGTAATACATTATATCCACATGTTTACTATTGGGACCTATTGCATGATAAGTGTACAAATGGCAGTTTGATAGTAAGAAGAAATGAGAGAAGTTTTAGAACATTCAATTTGACTGCTTCACCAAATTTTGCAAAAAAATAGCTTTGTGACTAGAGATGAGCGAATCATGCAAAATTTGATTTGTATATTCGACCAATAGATTCGTTGAATTTGCGTACAAAATATACGTAATTATTAGAAATAGGCGAATCATTCAAAAAATTATTCGCCGAACATTCGCCGAACTTTTCCAAAAATTTGTATATTCGACGAATAGATTCGTTGTATTTGCTTACAAAATATATGTTATTATGTGCTATTAGCGAACATTCGCTCACTAATAACGAACGTTCATTTACAAAATGTACGCAACTTCTTAGAAGACATATGCATGAGCATACAAATAGCTTACGAATCTCAGCGTACTATTGTCTAAGCGATTACGTAATACGCAGGCACGTACGAGGAGAGGCCGCGGCGTGCACTCCTCAGAGGCAGAGCGAATATTCGAGACATATATATGGTAAAGTGCAAATACATTATTATAGGTATAATAAAAATTTTATATATCACCTACCTAGTATGCTCACGGACACGTTTAAGTCTCTTTTCTTCTGACGCTTGTCATAGAACTGGAGCACAGTCCCAAACTCAGTCGCAATTTGTAATCCACATAGGTAAAATTGTAATCCAAATGGGTAAAAAAAAGCAGCAAAGGTTCCTTAAAAACCCTCTTTCAAGGGGCTCCCCAAATAACCTGAAAAGGGGGAAAAAGGGATGAGGCGCACGAATGCGCAACTTAATTTCCTGAGTTGCCTCGTCATCCTCCCGCGCTGGAGAAAGGGGCAGAACTACCAGGGAGGAGTCTGCATCGCTGAATTGAATTCGTACGCAACAGCGTATAGAGTAACTACCAGGGAAAAGTCTGCATCGCTGAATTGAATTCGTACGCGACAGCGTATAGAGTAACTAAATTATATGTAGAATAGCGTATAATGTATAGGACACACTACGTAGCGAATGCATACAAAAGCGAAGCAAATCACCTAATATTCGGATTCGCTTCACAGCAGAAAAATCCCAAGTTTCGATATGAATCAACGAAGCGGCGAATAGATTCGCTCATCTCTAGTAATTATATGGCTTTTAGCGAATATTCGCGCACTAATAATGAACGTTCAGGTAAAAAGGTACACAACCTCTTTGAACACGTACGCATAAGCATACAAAGTGCGTACTAAAATGACGGGCTTTGCTGGAGAAGAATGGTGGAGCAGGAGGAATGCTCTGAGTCTGACCCCTGGCTTCATATGGATACCGTATCAGCAGATGACAGCAGATCATCCGGCTGAGACTGAGATGAACGTGCCATCCATTCCACTACCTCATCCACTTTCTCCTCCACTACAATTTTGCACCTTGGTGGGTTAGCCTGGTGGAACAACGGCCAAGTATTGCGAATACTACTAGTAGATGCTCCAGCTACAGGTCCTTTGGCACTTCTGCCCTGTGCCACCTTCTCCTTTTTTTTAGAGCTCGAGGTCTGGCTGGAACTGGACCCCTTTTGCTTATCCATTCCAGACATTTTTCAATTCACTCTGTGGCCCTGCAGCTGGTATTTGTCCCTGTATCTCCCTGTCTCTCCCTATCTCTCCCTGTCTCTCTCTCCCTGCCTGATTAATTACTAGCCCAGAACTGGCCCTGCACTTGCCCTGCAGTATCCCTGATATGTGTAATATGGATTCCCAGAACAATTACACCCCAATTTTCACAAAACAGGTCTCAGAGTCTCAGAACTTCACACACAGTGCTTCTGCTCGTCTCAGCAGTCGCAGCAGAAGTGATGCGTCACTGGCTTACCGAGACTGAGCCCATCAGAGCAAGCCCTGCCCACTAGGTCAGGTGACCGCTTTCTTCCCGGGCTTTTGCGCACGATAAACGAACTAACAGTAAAATTTCGCTAATGAATTGAATTCATACGCAACAGTAACTTATACGTAGCAATAGCGTATAATTTATAGGACAAACTACGTAGCGAATGCGTACAAAGCCAAAGCGAAACACCTAATATTCGGATTTGCTTCTCAGTTCGGCAAATAGATTCGCTCATCTCTATTTGTGACTAATTAGTTTGTCACAAAGCACATTTTTTTGTTGGTAGCAGGTGCAATGACAGGGAGCTGTTATAGCGCCACCTCCCGTCATTGTACCCCTCAGATGCCGCATTCATACATAATTGCGGCATCTGAGTGTAAAAACAGTGTAAAATTAACATAAAAAAATGAAATCAAACTTACCGCCTCCATTTGCTAACGATGGGCCAGCCGCCATCTTGCTTGAAGATCTGGCGCAAAATCTTGCACGCTCCGAGATTACGTCATCATGCCAGCCGGCGTGGTGACATCATACGTCACCACGCACAGGATTTTGGCTGAGATCTTCAATCAAGATGGAGGTGGCCAGCACGTCGTGAGCAAATGGAGGAGGTAACTATATATATATTTTTTTAGACTATTTCAGGTTAAATCGATTTGCTACCACGAAGCACAAAGAAATTGGGCTTCGAGGCAAATGAAATTTATCCTGAAATTCGGATTAATTCGCTCATCTCTAATAGTACCTCTATAAGTAGTAACTAGTGTTGGGCGAGCATGCTCACCCAAACACTGTATTCGTGCCAGCATGGCGGTGCTCGCCACATTGCGGTGTTCGGCCAAACACCGCGTGTGCTCGAGCGCCATGCTCGAGTCACCTCCCCGCACGTTTCTTGGCTGCTATGCAGCCAATCAGCGTGCGGGGTGGTACTGGCATTCACTGTAATATATATATATATATATATATATATATATATATATATAGCACCCAGTGACATGTGACCCGGCTCAGTCTGAGTCAGGGAGAGCTGCTGGAAGGAGGGACAGATAGTGTAGGGATAGAAATTGGCTAGGCAGGGTTAGTTGTTCTGTTTAAAAGACCCAAAAGTCCTTTTAAGGACTATTGTTATATCTGGCTGATATATTTTTTTAATGGGGGGGGGCAAAAATAGGGCAATTTTTCCTGACCTTAACACCACCTGCGTTTGCAGTATAACCTTTGTGTATCCTAAATACCTGACATCCGGTGTAATTTTTTATGCCACTAATCAAAGCGACATTACCTGTGCTGCGTGTGCAGTATAATGTTTGTGTATCCTAAATACCTGACATCTGGTGTCATTTTTTATGCCGCTAATCAAGGCGACATTACCTGTGCTGCGTGTGCAGTATAACGCTTCTTTACGCAACTTTGATGAATATACACAGATGGTGAGCGGCGATAATGCTATTATCAGTGTAACCATCCCACTTCTGTGTCTACTGAAACGCTCACTGCTCACAATCAAGGTGGACGCTTTGCATGTGCAAGAGGTGGAAATGGGGGAAGACCCTACACAGGGTGATAGCCAGACCACCCTCGGTTCGTCTTCTCAGCGCTAATTGGAGGAGAAGGAGGAGCAGGAGACGGTTGCCACCGCTACAGAGGGTAGTACCCATAGCAGGTTTACTCCATCTCTTCGGCGTGGATGGGCCGAAGAGGAGGAAGAGGACGAGGAGATTGAGAGTCATCCTCCTGGTGAGGAGAGCGAAGCCTTGTCTGTTGGGACTCTGGCACACATGGCTGACTTCATGCTATGCTGCCTGTCCCGTGACCCTCGCGTTATACGCATTTTAGCCAACACCGATTACTGGTTGTTCACCCTTCTCGACCCCCGCTACAAAGAGAACTTCTCATCTCTTATTCCTGTGGTGGAGATGCTAGCAAAACGGTGAAATACCAGAGGGCCTTTATAGAAAAATTGCTCCAAAAATTTCCAGCTGACAACGCTGGCGGCAGAGTACATAGTTCCTTGGGTACCCGAGGAGGGGAGATGAGGGGAACACACAGCAGTTCCAACAGAGGCAGGGCGACACTCTCCATGGGCTGGGACAGTTTCCAGCACCCTCACCCTTATGAGCGGCCTAGTGTTTGAAGGAGGGAAAAGTTTTGGAAGATGGTGAAGGAGTACCTAGCTGACCGTGCCAATGTCCTCAGTGATCCCTCTGTGCCTTATAATTATTGGGTGTCTAAGCTGGACATGTGGCACGATCTGACGCTCTATGCCTTGGAGGTGCTGGCCTGCCCTGCCGCCAACGTTTTGTTGGTGCGGGTATTTAGTGCCGCTATGGGCATAATAAGTGCATCCGCCTGTGAACTGAAAATGCTGACAGGTTGACGCTTATCAAAATGAACAAGGCCTGGATTGCCTCTGACTTCTCTACCCCACCAGAGGAAAGCGGCTGAACATAAAGGAACTTTAAATGTGGCTTTTAGGGTATATTGAATACACTGTATTCCTATGCACCCCTTCCTCTTCTCGTCCTCTTGCTCCTCTTCCTCAATCGTGTCAAACTGCTTATTAGGCTGCCCTCGACATTCACCAGCAGGCCCTCACCTCTAATTTTTAAGACGGTCACCAGCAGGCCCTCACCTCTAATTTTTAAGACGGTCAACAGCAGTCTCTCAACTATAATTTTTAAGACGGTCACCAGCAGGCCCTCAACCCTAATTTTTAAGATGGTCACCAGCAGGCCCTCATCTCTAATTTTTAAGACGGTCACCAGCAGGCCCTCACCTCTAATTTTTAAGACGGTCGCCAGCAGGCCCTCACCTCTAATTTTTAAGACGGTTGCCAGCAGGCCCTCACCTCTAATTTTTAAGACGGTCACTAGCAGGCCCTCACCTCTAATTTTTAAGACAGTCAGCAGTGGGCCCTCACCTCTAATTTTTAAGACGGTCACCAGCAGTCCCTCACCTCTAATTTGTAAGAGGGTCAACAGCAAGCCCTCACCTCTAATTTTTAAGACGGTCAACAGCAGGCCCTCACCCCTATTTTTTAAAACGGTCTCCAGCAGGCCCTCGTCCCTAATTTTTAGATGGTCAGATCAGCAGCAGGCCCTCACCCATAATTTCTAAGACAGTCACCAGCAGGCCCTCACCTCTAATTTTTAAGACGGTCAACAGCAGGCCCTCACCCCTATTTTTTTAAAACGGTCACCAGCAGGCCCTCGCCCCTAATTTTTAGATGGTCAGATCAGCAGCAGGCCCTCACCCATAATTTTTAAGACAGTCACCAGCAGGCCCTCACCTATAATTTTTAAAATGGTCACCAGCAGGCACTCGCCACTAATGTTTTAGAGGGTCAGTTCAGCAGCAGGCCCTCACCCCTAATGTTTTACACGGTCAGATCAGCAGCAGGCCCTCACCCCTAATGTTTTACACGGTCAGATCAGCAGCAGGCCCTCACCCCTAATGTTTTACACAGTCAGATCAGCAGCAGGCCCTCACCCCTAATGTTTTACACAGTCAGATCAGCAGCAGGCACTCGCCCCCAATGTTTTAGGCGGTCAGATCAGCAGCAGGCACTTGCCCCTAATGTTTTAGATGGTCAGATCAGCAGCAGGCACTCGCGCCTAATGTTTTAGATGGTCAGATCAGCAGCAGGCCCTCGCCCCTAATGTTTTAGAGGGTCAGCTCAGCAGCAGACCCTCACCCCTAATGTTTTTGAGTGTCAGCAGCAGGCCATCAATCATAATTTTTCAAGGGTGTGTCTGATGCCCTACTTTATGTGTAATAAAGGGTGTATTGGAGTGCCTGTTCCTGGTATTTTTTGGCAGCCCTTTCACTTAGTGCATAGGCTTTATGAGTGTAGGAGTCCCACAACATGAACAATTGTACCACAATGTGAATGAGGCCCTCCTTTATGTGATATACAGGTTGTATCGGAGTGCCTCTTCCTTGTAATTTTTGGCAGCACTTGCACTTTATATACAAGTAAATAGTAAGTTTCCTAACAATATTTCCTCTAAAATCAATGCTATCTTCTGTTTTGGGGGGTATTATTGTCATTTCGTAAAAGTGGCGTAATACTCGGACAACATCATTCACAGCAGCGACTTTGGAGTCCAAGATGCATCCAGACATCCTCCCCATGCTGTTCCCAAACCATTTCAGTGGCGTTTCCATCATTTTCTCACCTTTCCCTATGAACCAAACACCCTCCCCTCTTCAGAGCAGGGGGTGCCTGGTTTAGTGCTCTGGTTCTCCCATTGACTTCCATTGTGCTTGGGTGCTCTGTAGAGCACTCGAGCATCACCTAGTGTTCTACCCGAGCACCCGAGCACTACGGTGCTCGATCAACACTAGTAGTAACCACTAACTGAGCATGTTGTAACTGAATTATACACAGCTATGTTCGTGTCTCTAAAATGTTTTTTACTAGACGTGAACTATGCCCTCTCAGCTGATCTATGCAAGACATAGCACTTACCATTCTAACATATGATGCCACCAAGTGATCATGCGGTATCGTTGCTGCACCATCCATAGTTTTCTAACTGAGATGGCATGTGTATGCAAGTCTTTAATGGGGGATCTAAGCTCAAAGATATATACAGTACAAGACTGTAGGCTATGGAGAATGCAGTAACAGGACTTTTGCTCATAACTATACACTGTAGCTTACATTTGTCTGTGACACCTCTGACAAAATTAATATGCCCTAAATATACTACCCTCAAAATTAACAAATTGTTCTATATGTTTTAGGTAGAACCTTTTATGCCACCGAACCAGTCTTCAAACCATTATTTGGTAATTATTTGAATAAAGAATTACTACTTACTGTCTCCTTCACTTTTTATCACACTATTAATAAAGTATCCCTACTGAATTTTGAATTATTTAGAACCTTACAATTAGGGCACTTTTTATCTAAATTGAATTGCTTAAACCATTTTGTCAAAAGCAGCACATTTATGTGGCAGTAATAGGAACAATCGTCATGAATAATATATTATATGAGTTGACAAAAGCATTAAATATAGTCCTGGATATTAACTTGATATTTCTTAAAGGGGCAATAGATTCTGAATACACTGCTAACTGTGCATAAAGACATGATAGGACATGCATATGATAAAAGAGGTTTAGGAAAATGCAAACACTTAAATATTACTTTATTATAAATATATTCCCAAATACATTTTATTAGTTATAATGGCTCGTTTTTTGGGGAGGAGCAATCATTAGTAGAAATAAAATGGCCGTCCTCCTATTAGTACACACAAAACCTCTCCTAATCATATAGGAGGACACGTTACTTCACAACAATTAGCTACACTATAAGGGATTATGATCCAGAATACAACTGATAAGAACTTAAGCTGAATCTCTGTGGGAATGAAGACTGCATACAAGTGCTCCTGCTCATTAGTCACATCCTCACCCTCCTCTCTGTACTTCATGTCTCCTCATGAACTCCATTCCTACAGAGATTCAGCTGAAGATCGTGTCTGTATTTAGGATATAATCCCTGACAAGTAACACTTATCTCAGTGTTGTGAAGTAACTTGTCCTCCTGTGTGATTAGGACAGGTTTTGTGTGTACTAATAGGGCGGTGGCCATTTTATTTCTTCTAATGCTTGCTCCTCAGACAAAACAAGCCATTATAAATAATTAAATATATTTGGGAATATACTTATAATAAAGTAATATTTTAGTATTATTATGTTCTTTATTCCTGGAGAATCCCTTTAAGAAGTGGTGTCTAGATATTTTATATTTATTTGACTTGGCCCACAGACAACTGGATTACATTCTTACATAAATATCAAACTTCACCTACAGAATATAAAGTAGGTGTCTGAATATTGGATAACTCTATTAATTGTGAGAAGGTTGTTTTTCAGTGGATTCATAGATGCTAAAGTAAATTGATTAAAGGGCAGAAGCAAAGTAATTAATAAGACACGTGACAAAATAAAAAAAACTATATAATCTCAGAAGAGATTAATAGATACAATGACAAAAGCATGCACGATATCAAAAGATAAGGGCAAAATTATGTTCTGTAGGTGAATTTTGATATTTATGTAAGAATAGAATTCGGTTGCCTTTGGGCCAAATCGAATGAATATAAAGTATCTAGATACCACTAATTAAAATGGTTCTCCGAGAATGAGGTTAGCTCATTCAGAGCTAAATGGGTTATATAAGTCTGCTATTCAGCCATGACAGCTTCTGCTGATTGAGTACATATGCTAAATCATGTTGCATCTCTGTGCTTTGTATCATACCTCTAGACCTACTCATTAACCTTCAGTATGGTGACTTGTTTTCTGGACTAATCTCTCATCTGCTGAATTGGCTTCTTCTGATTCTCCTGGTATTCTGACCATGGCTAGTTTCTGGATTAACCCCTTATTTGTTCTTTGAGCATATGGGTCTCTCCTGTTCTGACCCTGCTTGTTTACTATTCTTTTTACCTCAGTCATTCTGCTAGATCTGACTCTACTAAGCTTGCACCAGTTTTCAACTACCTTACTCGAAAGACATGCCCTAGCAGCCAAGTCCATCCTGCTTTGGAGTGGGTCCTGGTAAAGAACTTAGGGGTAGCCTTAGCTTCCTACGACCTGGAGTGGTTAAGGAAGACTGGTAGCAGTTTCTGTGTTTGCTGGCTGTGATTCTTTATGGTGACCATAGTATTTCTTTACAGATATTCCCTTTATTTAAAGCAGGGGATAGCTGCATAGCTATGCAAAGTGCAGAGGTAGTTGTTTCACCTGGAGAACTGGTAGCTGCATGTTGCCCTCTGTAGTATATAAAGACACCCGTATTATAAATGCCATATGGTAGGCTTCTTATTATTCCTCTGATGCAAAGTATTTGACATTATTACAGATTTTTGGCAACCAAGTTCAATCTGTGATTTGTTAAGGATAAATAACATGTCCTTGAGTACAGTACATAGTTTGCTACAAGTGAACTTAAACAAGAATTGGCTGGTGTTCAGATAAAGGAAACAAGGTGAACAATGTGGATACGGGGCTAGTTTAAAGTATTCTTTTTATTGATAAAAGGGGAAACAAGGTGACAATTAATGAAGGTACACATTTGATAGGTATTTAAGTTTGTAAATAAACAAAAGGTATAAACTGATTTATATACAAGAGTTTAAAAAATTATACATTTCCCAAAAAGCTTACGGTTTGATGTGCCATCTGGAAAAACAGCAGCTTGCTTTATTAACCATACACAATTATCTATTCAACTAGAATAAACCAGATGCTGAATGAGTATTATCAAGTGGTGTCACAGACAGTATATTTTTTTCTCTCAGGTGAAATCTGCAATATATGAACAGAGCATTGCAAAGTGATATGCTTATTATATCAGGAATACGATTTTATAAATTGTGTAGTAAACCTCTACAGCTGGTTTTATTTAAAGGGGATGTATTTGACAATTTAAAACCAATACTAGAACATTTTTGTCTAATTGGTCTTTCTTTTCTGACTAGTTTTTTTTTTTTTTTTTTGCTGTATGTTTTGCAGATGATTGTGTGGAAATAAGCTATATTGATTGCAATGAATTGCTGTCCTGAGCTGTGAAGGGCAGAGATTTGCTTTACAGCAGGCACTGAGACTTAAGAAACCTCAGTCTCACATGCAGGACTTTTTTCCATCTAAAATAATGGATCTCAGATGGAAATGGCTAAATGGATGTGCATAAATAAGCATAATGGGTGCTTAAAATACAATATCCATTTTTTTTCTTTATTTTTCTGTTCTTCTGATTAAATCAGAAGGAAAGATATGTAAATGGTGATGTGAACCTGGCCTTAGGTGACTAGACAAAGCTTAAGTTGTATGCTGTACACAAAATTTTTAAACTTTTTTTCTTCTTAAGGTGGTCTGGTTTGTTTTTTTCTTATTTTGTGAACAATGTACAAAAAGTCACACGTCAATTTTTTTTTATATGTCCCATGAAATAACTGGATTTTCATTCTATAGTCTAGTCATATTTACTACTAAAGATCCATCAGTTTGAACACCACTAGTGGACCAGAGAACACTTGTAACTTTTTGTAAACAGTTGCATTGGTGAATCTGACCGCCATTTAGTATACTTAAACTGCCAGGCATGGGCCAAACCACACTTATAAAGGTAATACATCAAAAATTTAGTGCAAATCCCTACTTCACCAACAAAACAGGCAAAATCACTTCACTTTTCTGGTGCAGTACACTTTATACATTACTCCAGTTGACACTGTCTATATCTAGTAGTAGTTAGTCTACCCCACTGACATACAAGAAGGGAGTGTTGACCTTTCCTTCATTTTAGTATGAAGAACTATGGATAGTGTCCAGTGTTAGGTGCTGAAAGCTACTGGGGCCCTCCAATAGCTTCACATGCTGTTCACCTGTAGCAGCATCTACAATGAAAATGCATGTAATGGTCTGTGCTAGTTACCACACCATGAAGTATATTATTGTCATGGAGTCATGGTGATCTTGCGGGTGCTCTATTACACACAACTGTGCTCCTTCTGCAACTGGGATTGGAGATAACTCTGATCCCATCAGTTTAACCTCTTATATGCCACAGTAGAAAGTATATACGGAATCTAAGTGGATAGACAGAGGAAGGTGTCTCTTACCCTTCACACTGCAATTCACTTAGGGGGTGCTGATATTTGCTACGGCAGCCAGGGGGCTTAATAATAGCCCTCAAGTCTGCCATTTACAGGCATAGTCGCATCCTATTGACAGGAATAATATTTTGCAATACAGAAGAACTGCAGTGTATTATAGAAATGATCACTTAGTGCCCTGCAAGTGCAAGCAAAAAGAAAAAAATTAAAATCAAATGTTTAAACTGATTAAAAAAAGAAAAATAAGAAAGAACCCCCCACTCTTTCCCACTAGTAAAAGGTTTATTATTAGTGTTGAGCGAGCACCTCTGTGCTCGTATGCTCGGGTGCTCTGGCCGAGCACTAGGGGTTGCTCGAGTGCTCAGCCGAGCACCCGAGCATAATGTTAGTCAATGGCACTAAACCAGGCACCCCCCGCTTGGAAGAGGGGAGGGTGTCTGGTTAATAGAAAAAGGTCAGAATCGCGACTTCTCCTCTTTTACTCCTTTCACTCATAAAAATATGCTAATTAACTGAATTTGTACGCATTAGCGCACAATGCGTACGCATTAGCATACAAATTCATACGCATTAGCGTACAAATCAACATTACAGTGCGGGGAAGAGACTCGAGCATTACGCTCGAGTACACTCGGTGTTCGGCCGCGCATGCTCGCTCAACACTATTTATTATGTGACAACATACAAATAAAGTATACATTATTAGTATCACTGCATTCACAATGACTATAAGGTAATGGCTATAAGGTAATCATTAGAGATAAGCGAGCACTAAAATGCTCGAGTGCTCGTTATTCGAGTCAAATTTATCCGGATGCTCGGGGGCTCATTTCGAATAACGAACCCCATTGAAGTCAATGGGAGACTGAAGCATTTTTTGCAGGGGACCAAAGCTCTGCACAGGGAAGGTTGCGTAAAAACCTGGAAACCTCAGAAAATGATGGAAACACCACGGAAATGGACAGAAAACAGCAGGGGCAGCATGCATGGATGCATGTGAGGCTGCCTAATCGTACCATTATGCCAAATTATGGCCAACAGCCTGGTGGTGACCCTCAAGACAATTGTGCTGACCCAGACCAAGATGGGCAAGGCACATGCCAATCACATGTTAGTAAAGCACCCAACTAGGTGCAACAAAGGTCCATCACCGCCTGCGGGTGACACCACTGCCCATGCTGGCACTGCTGTCCTATCCCCCGCCCCAAGACGCAGGCATAAGCGTCTCCCTCCCCGCACCCACCCAGTAGTCCACAGCGTACACAAAGTTCTCCCAGCACAGTGCCCAGCTCTCCCCATCCCAGACGGGCAAACACGCACCCACCACCCACTCACCCTGTCCACGGTGGACACAAAGACCTCCAAGCACAGTGCCCAGCTTTCCTAATTCCGGACGGGCTAAGACGCACACTGCACCCACCTATTAGTCTCCACACGTGGGTGGGTACAGAGCCTTTTAGTGCCCCTCAAGACAATGTTTGTGTGCCAGGGCCTGGTAGTAACCCTCCTTGAAGTTGTGGGGGAGAGGCCGCCGGTGACCCTCAAGACAATTTTGACCGACAGTATAGTGGCGAGCCTCCAAAAAATCGTGGGTGAAACAAAATGGTGTAAAAAAAGCATGGTGGTGCACCCCTGAATGACAGTCTGTGACTGAGATTGCAGGTGAACCCGCTAAAATTGTAGTTTAGCACACCTTGGTGGTGAACCCCTAAATTACAAAGTTTGACTGAGATTGCAGTTTACAGCATGGGGGTGAACCCCAGGATGACTTGTTAAGACTGAGATTGCAGTTTACAGCATGGCGGTGAACCCCAGAGTGGCTTGGTTAGACTAAGATAGCAGCTGAACCACCCAAAAATTTAGCCTGACACAGCACGGCGGTGACTACAGTCCAGTGAACAATTCTGTGGTGTGCGGCACAGTAGCCACAGTCTAGAAAATATACGTTTTTTCTCTGTTATATATACTACAGTGCAGTGAAAAATTCTGTTGTGTGCTGCACACTAGCGGGAGTCTAGAAAATATATGTTTTTTCTCTCAGTTATATATACTATAGTGCAGTGCAAAATTCTGTCGTGTGCTGCACACTAGCCAGAGTCTAGAAAATATACGTTTTTTCTCTCAGTTATATATACTACAGTGCAGTGCAAAATTCTGTCGTGTGCTGCACACTAGCCGGAGTCTAGAAAAAAATACGTTTTTTTCTCTCAGTTATATATACTACAGTGCAGTGCAAAATTCTGTTGTGTGCTGCACACTAGCCAGAGTCTATAAAATATACGTTTTTTTCTCTCAGTTATATATACTACAGTGCAGTGAAAAATTCTGTTGTGTGCTGCACACTAGCCGGAGTCTAGAAAATATAAGTTTTTTCTCTCAGTTATATATACTACAGTGTAGTGAAAAATTCCGTCGTGTGCTGCACACTAGCCGGAGTCTAGAAAATATACGTTTTTTTCTCTCAGTTATATATCCTACAGTGCAGTGAAAAATTGAGTGGTTTGCGGTACAATAGCCGCAGTCTAAAGACTACGTTTTTTTCTCTCAGTTATATATCCTACAGTGCAGTGAAAAATTGTGTGGTGTGCGGCACTAGTTGCAGTCTAGATAATATGTTTTTTCTCTCAGATCCATTTAATACAGTCCAGTGAAAAATTCTGTGTTGTGCGGTACACTAGCAGCAGTCTAAAGAATACGTTTTTTTTCTCTCAGATACATTTAATACAGTCCAGTGAAAAATTCTGTGTTGTGCTGTACACTAGCAGCAGTCTAGAGAATACGTTTTTTCTCTCAGATACATTTAATACAGTCCAGTGAAAAATTCTCTGTTGTGTGGTACAGTAGCAGCAGTCTAAAGAATATGTTTTTTCTCTCAGATCCATTTAATACAGTACAGTGAAAAATTCTGTGTTGTCGGTACACTAGCAGCAGTCTAGAGAATGTTTTTTCTCTCAGATACATTTAATACAGTCCAGTGAAAAATTCTGTTTTGTGCGGTACACTAGCAGCAGTATAGAGAATACGTTTTTTTCTCCCAGATACATTTAATACAGTCCAGTGAAAAATTCTGTGTTGTGCAGTACACTAGCAACAGTCTAGAGAATACGTTTTTTCTCTCAGATACATTTAATACAGTCCAGTGAAAAATTGGGTGGTACACTAGCCGCAGTCTAGAGAATACGTTTTTGGCCTCAGATATTAATTCTACAGTTTAGTGAGTACACAAAATGTTGAACCCAAGGGCTAAGGGTCAAGGACGAGGACGTGGGCGTCCAAGTGATGTAGGGGGGCAGAGGCCGTGGTCCTGGGCAGGGTGACACAGTGGAACGCCGCAGAGTTTTGCTCCCTAGCTTCATCTCGCAACTTACAAGGTCACGTGGTACACCACTATTGAAACCACAACAGTGCGAACAGGTGATGACGTGGATAGCGGATAATGTGTCCAGTAATTTATCCACCACCCAGTCTTCCACACAGTCCACCCACTTTAGCCAAGGGAGTAGACCTCTGGCTCCTCCAGCTCAACCTCCTTCCCCCCAGCCTGCCCCCCCATGGAAAATATGGATTCAGATCCAGCATACTCACAGGAAGTCTTTTCAGGACCCTACCCAGAGACACAAACACTGCTCAACAGCAACCTGAGCAGTTGCTCTGTCCGATGCCCAAAATTTTAGAACTTTCGCAG
>ONZH01021558.1:0-191154 GCA_900303285.1 Rhinella marina | reverse complement strand
AAATCTTTTTTTTTCCAAACAGGATATTACTGTGTAAAACGCGAATAAATTAAAAAAACGTACACATGTTGGGTATCGCCACGTCCGTAAAATCCTGCTCTACGAAAATCTCACATCACCTGACCCCTCAGCTAAAAGCAGTAAAAAAATAAAATAAAAACGGTGTCAAAAAAGCTATTTTTTGTCACCTTACATCACAAAAAGTGTAATACAAAGCGATCAAAAAGGCGTATGCCCCCCTAAAATAGTACCAATCTAACCGTCACCTCGTCCCGCAAAAAAGTAGCCCCTACCTGAGAAAATTGCCCAAATAATAGAAAAACTACAGCTCTCACACTGTGGAGACACTAAAAAATCTTTTTTTTTTTTCAAACAGCATATTACTGTGTAAAACGCGAATAAATAAAAAAAAGTAAACATGTTGGGTATCGCCATGTCCGTAACACCCTGCTGTACGAAAATCTCACATCACCTCACCCCTCAGCTAAAAGTAGTAAAAAAAATAAAATAAAAATGGTGTCAAAAAAGCTATTTTTTGTCACCTTACATCACAAAAAAATAAAAGGTACAGATGTTATTCATCCTTCCGTTTTTTGCGGATCCGCAAAAAACGGATGACATATGGATACATCCTTTCCGTTTTTTGCAGAAAAACAGAACGGATGTCCTGGAAAAACAGAGTTTTTTGCGAACCAACGGATCCGCAAAAAACTGACCGTTTTCTAGGATGTGCACAAATACGGACGTGTGAATGTAGCCTAAATGTAATGTACTGAGTACAGTAATCTCCCAACCCCCCATGCTCCTTCAGTACAAAGGCTCTTTGTAAAAGAATATTAGAGCCTTTGTACTGCTGGATTCAAGTTACACAGTGCTGCTACACCCCAGCTACAGGAAACAAAGCGTTCATTAATCCCTTTGTAAAAGAACAATAGAAGGAGCATGTGGGGGGTTTGGGATTTACTGCATCCTCTATAAATAAAATAAAAACGTTGTCAAAAAAGCCATTTTTGGTCACCTTACATCACAAAAAGTGTAATACAAAGCAACCAAAAGGGCATGTGCCTCCCTAAAATAGTACCAATCTAACCTTAGACATTATACTGTATGGGGACCACAAGGAAACATTATGCTGTATGGGGGCCACAAGGAGACCTCATATCAGCAGAATGTGCCCCTATTAGACCTCAGATCAGCAGAATGTACCCCCATCAGACCTCAGATCAGAAGAATGTGCCCCCATCAGACCTCAAATCAGCGTATTGTGCCCCCATCAGACCTCAGATCAGAAGAATGTGCCCCCATCAGACCTCAGATCAGCAGAATGTACCCCAATTAGACCGACCTCAGATCAGCAGAATGTACCCCCATCAGACCTCAGATCAGAAGAATGTGCCCCCATCAGACCTCAGATCAGCGTATTGTGCCTCCATCAGACCTCAGATCAGCGTATTGTGCCCCCATCAGACCTCAGATCAGAAGAATGTGCCCCCATCAGACCTCAGATTAGCAGAATGTGCCCCCATCAGACCTCAGTTCAGCCCACCCAGCCACATACAGTATGTTTAAAAAAAAAAAAACTTTCTTACCTGTCCTGCGCTGCGGCTGCTCTCTGGTGCGGCGCTCCACTCTGTTCCTGCGTGGCAGCGTCAGGTCATAGTGTTGCTGGCCAGGGAAGAGAGTGAAGTGTCGCACCAGAGAGCAGCCGCAGCGCAGGACAGGTAAGAAAGTTTTTTTTTAAAAAACATACTGTATGTGGCTGGGTGGGCTGAACTGAGGTCTGATGGGGGCACATTCTGCTAATCTGAGGTCTGATGGGGGCACAATACGCTGAACTGAGGTCTGATGGGGCACATTCTGCTGATCTGAGGTTTGATGGGGGCACAATACGCTGATCTGAGGTCTGATGGAGGCACAATACGCTGATCTGAGGTCTGATGGGGGCACATTCTTCTGATCTGAGGTCTGATGGGGGTACATTCTGGTGATCTGAGGTCTAATGGGGGCACATTCTGCTGATCTGAGGTCTGATGGGGGCACATTCTGCTGATCTGAGGTCTGATGGGGGCACATTCTGCTAATCTGAGGGTCTGGATTGGGGGGCACATTCTGCTAATCTGAGGTCTGATGGGGCACATTCTGCTATCTGAGGTCTGATGGGGGCACATTCTGCTGATGAGGTCTGATGGGGGCACAATACGCTGATCTGAGGTCTGATGGGGGCACATTCTTCTGACCTGAGGTCTGATGGGGGTACATTCTGCTGATCTGAGGTCTAATTGGGGTACATTCTGCTGATCTGAGGTCTGATGGGGGCACATTCTGCTAATCTGAGTCTGATGGGGCACATTCTGCTGATCTGAGGTCTGATGGGGCACATACACTGATCTGAGGTCTGATGGGGGTACATTCTGCTTATCTGAGGTATAATTGGGACACATTCTGCTGATCTGAGTTCTGATGGGGGTACATTCTGCTGATCTGAGGTCTGATGGGGGCACATTCTGCTAATCTGAGGTCTGATGGGGGCACATTCTGCTGCTCTGAGGTCTGATGGGGGCACAATACGCTGATCTGAGGTCTGATGGGGGCACATTCTTCTGACCTGAGGTCTGATGGGGGTACATTCTGCTGATCTGAGGGTCTAATTGGGGTACATTCTGCTGATCTGAGGTCTGATGGGGGCACATTCTGCTAATCTGAGGTCTGATGGGGCACATTCTGCTGATCTGAGGTCTGATGGGGCACAATACACTGATCTGAGGTCTGATGGGGGCACATTCTGCTGATCTGAGGTCTGATGGGGGCACAATACGCTGATCTGAGGTCTGATGGGGGCACATTCTTTTGATCTGAGGTCTGATGGGGGTACATTCTGCTGATCTGAGGTCTAATTGGGGTACATTCTGCTGATCTGAGGTCTGACGGAGGTGCATTCTGCTGATATGATATCTGATGGAGGCACATTCTGATGATCTGAGGTCTGATGGGGGCACATTCTGAAGATCTGAGTTCTGATAGGGGCACATTCTGCTGATCTGAGGTCTCCTTGTGGCCCCCATACAGCATAATGTTTCCTTGTGGTCCCCATACAGTATAATGTCTAAGGTTAGATTGGTACTATTTTAGGGAGGCACATGCCTTTTTGGTCACTTTATATTACACTTTTTGTGATGTAAGGTGACCAAAAATGGCTTTTTTGACAATGTTTTTATTTTATTTATAGAGGATGCAGTAAATCCCAAACCCCCCACATGCTCCTTCTATTGTTCTTTTACAAAGGGATTAATGAACGCTTTGTTTCCTGTAGCTGGGGTGTAGCAGCACTGTGTAACTTGAATCCAGCAGTACAAAGGCTCTAATATTCTTTTACAAAGAGCCTTTGTACTGAAGGAGCATGGGGGGTTGGGAGATTACTGTACTCAGTACATTACATTTAGGCTACATTCACACGTCCGTATTTGTGCACATCCTAGAAAACGGTCAGTTTTTTGCGGATCCGTTGGTCCGCAAAAAACTGTTTTTCCAGGACATACGTTCCGTTTTTCCGCAAAAAACGGAAAGGATGTATCCATATGTCATCCGTTTTTTGCGGATCCGCAAAAAACGGAAGGATGAATAACATCTGTACCTTTTATTTTTTTGTGATGTAAGGTGACAAAAAATAGCTTTTTTGACACCATTTTTATTTTATTTTTTTTACTGCTTTTAGCTGAGGGGTGAGGTGATGTGAGATTTTCGTACAGCAGGATTTTACGGACGTGGCGATACCCAACATGTTTACTTTTTTTTATTTATTCGCGTTTTACACAGTAATATGCTGTTTGAAAAAAAAAAAAGATTTCTTAGTGTCTCCACAGTGTGAGAGCTGTAGTTTTTTTATTATTTGGGCGATTTTCTCAGGTAGGGGCTACTTTTTTGTGGGACGAGGTGAGGGTTAGATTGGTAATATTTTGGGGGGGCATACGCCTTTTTGATCGCTTTGTATTACACTTTTTGTGATGTAAGGTGACAAAAAATGCCTTTTTTGACACCGTTTTTATTTTATTTTTTTTACTGCTTTTAGCTGAGCGGTCAGGTGATGTGAGATTTTCGTAGAGCAGGGTTTTACGGATGTGGCGATACCCAACATGTGTACGTTTTTTTTTTATTTATTCACGTTTTACACAGTAATATCCTGTTTGAAAAAAAAAAAAGATTTCTTAGTGTCTCCATAGTGTGAGAGCTGTAGTTTTTTTTATTATTTGGGCGATTTTCTCAGATAGGGGCTACTTTTTTGCGGGACAAGATGATGGTTAGATTGGTACCATTTTAGGGGGGAACATGCCTTTTTGATCGCTTTGTATTACACTTTTTGTGATGTAACGTGACAAAAAAGGGCTTTTTTGACATAGTTTTTATTTTATTTTTTTACTGCTTTCAGCTGAGGGGTCAGGTGATGTGAGATTTTCGTAGAGCAGGTTGTTACGGATGTGGCGATACCCAACGTGTACGTTTTTTTTTAATATTTATTTGCGTTTTACGTTTTTTTTGTGGCCCCTGTCCAGCCCCAGAAGGTTGAGGAGCATCACAAGCCTGAGGAGAGGCTGAAGAAGGAAGAGGCTGCTGAGGAGGAGGAGGAGGTAAGTGCTCTGTGTTTTTTGTTTTCTATTTTTCAGGATCGTGAATGCAGACTACGTTGGATTCGGTGGACTACGTTGGACCAGCTTTTTTATTTTTTAAATAAAATGGTCAAACAGGGGTCTGGGGGAGTGTTTATTTCAATAAAATATTTTATACTTGTGTGTGTGTATTTTTTTTACAATACTGCAGTTTTAGTAATCACGGCTATCTACTGACGGCCCTGATTACTAATACTGGGCTTAGTGCTTGCCGGTATGGCAGGCCAGCACTAACCCCAGCATCTATTATCCCGGCACCCACCGCCAAGGGGTGTCGGGAAGAGCCGGGTACCCGCAGGACCGGACCTTCTAAATTGAGGGTCCGGTTCTGGGGCAGCTGCAGGCTGGGAAGGGCCAATATCAGTGTCCCTTCCCACCCTGGTAGTGCCAGGCTGCTGCTGCTGGTTGTATCTGGCTGGAGAATGAAAAAAGGGGGGGACCCCACGCCATTTTTTAAATTTATTTATTTATTTTAAAAAAAAAGCGTCCGGTTGCCATGGTAACTGATCGGAGCCCAGCGATTACACCACTGGGCTCCGGTCAGGTCCCCACTGCCCCACCAATGAAAAGAGGGGGGGGCGCCTGTGGCCACTGCCACCAATGTTTATTATACTGGGGGGGAGGGCGCACTGCGCCACCAATGTTTTAAACCGATGGGGGGTGTCGGGCGCACTGCGCCACCAATGTATTGTATACCGGTTGCCATTGTAACTGATCAGAGCCCAGCGATAACACTGCTGGGCTCCGATCCCCACTGCGCCACCAATGTATCTTATACAGGGGCAGTTGGGGCACTGCGCCACCAATGCTTTTTAATAGTGGGGGGTGTGGGCGCACTGCGCCACCAATGTTTTAATACTGGGGGGGTTGGGTGAAGGGCGCACTGCGCCACCAATGTTTTAATCTGGAGGGGGTGGGTTTTAAAACACCAGCGCAGCCCTGATTTCCTCAAGCAGATCGGAGCTGCGCTGAAGTCTACTGAAACTGTAGTTCCATGCGCCATCTGGTGGTGGTTACATGTAACTGCACTTTCATGTAATGAATGAAGCGATATCGCTCTGCGCTCACGCGATCCTGCTGTGAGCGCCAGAGCTGCTACATCTGTACATAAGACTTTTTGATTGTGTGGTATTATACTTTTTGTGAGTCAAGGTGAAAAAAAATAGCTGTTTTGGCATAGTATGTTTTAATTTTTTTTTACAGCACCTGAGGGGGCAAATCATGTGATATTTTTATAGAGCAGGTTGTTACGGATGCAGCGATACCCAATATGTGTAACATTTTTATTTTTGTTAAATTTTACACATTAGATTTATTTTTGAACAAAATAAAATCTTTTTTTGTATTGCCATTTTCTGAGAGCCATATTGTTTTGTTTTTCTGGCGATTGTCTCATGTATGGTCTCATTTTTTGTGGGACAAAATGACGGTTTGATTGGTACCATTTTGGGTTAAATGCGCCTTTTTGATCTCCTGCTATTACACTTTTTGTGAGGCAAGAGGGAAAAAAAGGGTGTTTTTTTACAGCATTCAACTGGGGGGCCATCTCATGTAATATTTTATAGAGCAGGTTTTTACGGATGTGGCGATAGTCAATATGTCTAACATTTTTATTTTTGGAAAGTTTTACACAGATACATTTTTGAACAGAATAAAATCTTTTTGTGTTGCTTTTTTCTGAGAGCCATATTGTTTTATTTTTTTTGGTGATTGTCTCAGGTAGGGTCTAAATATCTGTGAAACGAGATGATGGTTTGATTGGTACCATTTTGGGGTAAATACGCCTTTTTGATCGAGTGGTATTACACTTTTTGTGAGGCAAGTTTAAAAAAAATGACTGTTATGGCATAGTTTAAAAAAAAAAAAATTACAGCATTCACCTGGGGTGCCATCTCATGAAATATTTTTATAGAACAAGTTGTTACGGACACGGTGATACCCAATATGTCTGACATTTTTGTTTTTGGAAAGTTTTACACATTAGATGCATTTTTGAACAGAATAAATTTTTTTTGTGTTGCTATTTTTTTTTTTTTGGGCGATTGCCTCAGGTAGGGTCTACATTTCTGCGGGACGAGATGTCGGTTTAATTGGTACCATTTTGTGGTAAATATGCCTTTTTTATTGCCTGCTATTACACTTTTTATGAGGGAAGATGACCAAAAAATGGCTGTTTTGGCACTGTTTTTTTTTTTTTTTACTGTGTTCACCTGGCAGGGTGGATGATGTGATATTTTTATAGAGCTGGTCTATACGGGCGCAGTGATACCTAACATGTCTACTTTTCTTTTTTTGACTATTTTTTAACTTTATTTTGGGAAAAGTCCGCTTTTTTAACTTGGAAATTTTAATTTTTTGTAAAACTTTATATTTTTTCACTTTTTTCCACTTTTAGGTGTCTGATCTACTTCTGTATTGTAATGCATTGGCTGTAATTGTATTACTCAATGTAATACACTTACAGCCTGCTTCCTGTGCGATCCAGGGGGATGGATCTCATAATCTCACAGGGATGGCAGCCACGATGCCTAAGGAAGGCATCGGGCTGCCATCCAAGCCATCCGGTCCCTGTCACAGCAGCGCGGGGACCCAATGGAGACTCCTTACAAACACCGGCATCACATGTGCCGCGGTCAGCGTGGCATATCAAGGGTTAATACGCCGACATCAGTGTTTTCACCGATGTGGACATACACAGCAGGGGTCCGGCTACTGGGAACAGCCGGCCCCCTGCAGCTGATCGGGCGGGCGCAGCTCCTGCACCCACCCGATCAGCGTGCCGTAGTACTATTATGGCGCCGAGCGTGAAGGGGTTAAATGTCAATACAGGAAGACAGAAGGTAAACATGTTTAATGTAATGTAGGTAATTAACTAGTAATTTCTAGTAACAGTGGTTATTTCTAGCAATTCAGTCAGTGAGAAGCATTCTTTGTAAGCTTACCAACTGAACTCTGGTCCTTATTAAGGTCCTAACTGTATTTTCTGTGTTTTCCGTGATACGTCTACTCGTAGCCCTGACAGTGTGCAAGTTTTTCTTTCTATATAAATATGTTTATGGTAAGCCAATTTTCCTGAGAACATACAATAAGGTCCAGAAATATTTGGACAGTGTCACAAGTTTTGGTTTACTGAAACACATTCAAGATACAGTTGTACGATCAATATGGGCTTAAAGTGCAGACTCTCAGCTTTACTTTAAGAGTATTTAGATCCTACTTAGAGGAAATGTTTAGGAATTACAGCTCTTTAATCAGTAGCTGTGTCTTTTCAAGAGACCAACTGTAAAAGCTATTTAATGGGCTGCATGGGCTAATTTCATATTAATTTGCATTTGGAAGCTGCTTATGTGAACTCACAACATGCAGTCAAAGGAGCTCTTATTTGAAGTGAACCAGACCATCATTAGTCTGAAAAAAGAAGAAATCCATCAGAGAGATAGTGGAAATTAGGGATGAGCGAACTTTTGAAAAGTTCGGTTCGGTTCGCTTCGGCGAACTTTCTTGAAGTTCGGATTCGTACGAACCGAACCTAAAACGAACCTTGCTATAACGGCTGAATAATTGCTTCTACAATAATGGGAGTCAGATAGGGTACAGTTTCGTTTACTTGCAGTTGCTATTACAATGAAAAAAGTGGAAAAAATCCAAGTGACTTCAACAACGGCGACGCAAAATCTACGCATATTTGAGAATCTACACTAATGCGTACGCTAATGCGAACATTCCCGCACAAATAACGAACATACAGTCTAGCGTTGTCAAAGGTACGCTACTTAACTAAATGAATATGTACGCATTAGCGTACGCATGCACTGAGTCCGCAAACATTCCTACACAAGTAACGAACATACAGTCTAGCGTTGTCAAAGGTACGCTACTTAACTGAATATGTACGCATTAGCGTACTCATATACTGCGTCTGCGAACATTCCTACTCAAGTAACGAACATACAGTGTAGCGTTGTTAAAAGTACGCTACTTAATGGAATACGTACGCATTAGCGTACATTCTCAATAAATATGCGTATATTTTGCGTCGCCGTTATTTTAACCAGATTCGTTACGAACTTTGTCAAAATTCGGTTCGGTGACGAACCGAACTTTTGGGAAAGTTCGTAACGAATCTGGTTCGTTACGGTTCGGTTCGCTCATCCCTAGTGGAAATGTTCTGAGTGGCCAAATCAACAATTTAGTACATTCTGGTAAAAAAAAGCTCACTGGTGAGTTCGGAAACTCAAAAAGGCCTAGATGTCCACAGAAGGCAATTGTGGTGGATGATTGCAGAATCCTTTCCAAGGTGAAGAAAAACCCCTTGACAAAATCCACCCAAGTGACAAACACTCTCCAGGAAGAAAGTAGAATCTAAGTCTACAATAAAGAGAAGACTTAATGAGAACAAATACAGAGAATTCACCATAAAAATGCCAGATTAGACTTTGCCAAAAAGCCAACCCAGTTCTGAAACAGCATGTTTTGGACAAATGAAACTAAGATTAACCTTTACCAGAATCATAGGAAGAAGAAAGTATAGAGGAATCTTGAATCAGGATCCAAAACACACCACATCCTCTGTAAAATATGTTAGAGGCAGTGTGATGGCATGGTCATGCATGGCTTCCAATGGCACTGGGTTACTAGTGCGTATTGATGATGTAACTGAAGACAGAAGCAGCCAGATGAGTTCTGAAGTGTACAGGGATATAGGTTCTGCTCAGATTCAACAAAATGCAGCAAGATTGATTGGATGGCGCTTCACTGTGCATAAAACAACCAAGGAATTTTTTAACGCAAAAAGTGCAATATTCTGCAATGGTCAATTCAATCATCCGAACTCAATCTGATCAAGCATGTATTTCAGATAAATGCAAAGACAACACTTAAGGTAGAAAGCAAACATGCAACAACTGAAGGCAACTGATGTAAAGGCCTGGCAAAGCATCACAAAGGAGGAAAGCCAGCGTTTGGTGATATTCATAGTTCCAGACTTCAGACTGTCATTGCCTGAAAAGGATTCTTGACAAAGTATTAAAAATTAATAGTGTTGAGCGAGCACCTCTGTGCTCGTAAGCTCGGGTGCTCTGGCTGAGCACTAGGGGTTGCTCGAGTGCTCGACCGAGTACCCGAGCATAATGTTAGTCAATGGGACTAAAGCAGGCGCCCCCTGCTCGGAAGAGGGGAGGGTGTCTGGTTAATAGAAAAAGGTCAGAATCGCGTCTTTCACTCCTAAAAGTATGCTAATTAACTGAATTTGTATGCATTAGCGCACAATGCGTACGCATTAGCATATAAATGCGTACACAGTGTACAAAAATCCGTACGAATTAGCATGTAAATACATACACATTAGTGTACAGAAATCCATACTCATTAGTGTACAAAAATGCGTGCGCATTAGCATACAAATCAATATTACAGTGCAGGGAAGAGACTCGAGCATTGCGCTTGAGTACACTCGGTGTTTGGCCGAACACCGAGCGGACCCGAGCGTAGGCATGCTCGGCCGAACAGCGAGTTCGGCCGAGCATGCTCGCTCAACAGAAAAAATTAACATTTTATTTATCTTAATGTTAATTTGTCCAATTACATTTGAGCCCCTGAAATGAGGAGGCTTTGTAGAAAAATGGTTGCAATTCTAAAACATTTCACAGGATATTTTTGTTCAACCTCTTGAATTAACCCAGAAAGTCTACTTTTCAATTGCATCTCAGTTTCATTTCAAATCCAATGAGGTAGCATGCAGAGGCCAAATCATGAAGATTGTGTCACTGTCCAAATGTTTCTGGAAATAATTGCATGTATTTTGGTTGAATTGTCTTTGCAGAAAAGAAATAATTATTTGTATAGATTGGAACTCACAAAAAATGGATTACAGTGGTCCCTCAAGATACAATGGCCTCAGGATACAATTCTTTCAACATACAATGGTCTTTCCTAAGCTATCATAAGTTGAAACTAGACTCAACATCCAATTTATCAGACTCAGACCGATCCAACCAACATGACCAGGTCTCTGTTGATTGTTTATTAGTTCCTTTTACAGTATAGAGTGGTACTACATGTCCTGTACCACCCTCTGTCTGTGACCAGGCTTCGGAGACTTGGCTCTTACGCAGTTAAACTGCTTCTTGAGCTTGGGAGCAGCTGAAAATCCATTGAGCAAGCGCCAATTTGGCTCAGTGACTCAGCACCTGAGCAGTTCATCTGATGAGCTCTGCTTTGTGAACTCATTATATCCACTGACCAAGCGCCAAGTCACAAAGCCTTAGTGTTGCAGCGAGAACACAGGGCTGGATAAGATGTCCACTCAAAGAGGAGAAGGGAGTTCAGAGAGTACAGGGGGCATTGCAGTAGTGGTGATCCTAGCATTAAGGACAGCCCCTTGGTACTCCAAATACCAAATTTATGTAAATATAAAACATGTATATTTCTACTTATTAACCCTAGAGAGAAAATAAATTAGTTTTTTACGTTTATACATTTTACTCAGCATTATCAACCCTACCAGGCAAAATGCCTGTTTTAATATGGTAGATCATGCTGCCATCGGTTGTTTAAATTTTCATTTTTTCTTTTCTTGGGGTTAAAAAATTGGGAATCAATTACTAGTTTTCCAAAAAATTATGGACTGAAGTCACAATGATTGTCCCACCAATATTGTAACTTGAGGGACCGCTGTATTTTAATTTACAATAGTATTAAAGCTCAATTTTGCATAAACGTAGTAAAACAGTAAACTATAGAAATTTGATAGAGCTGTAACCATATCAACCTGGAGAATAATGTAAATATGTCAATTGTGCCTCACAGGGAAGGGGAACAATTACAAAATTGCTGTTTTTTTGTCCATCTCACCCCAAAGTAACAGAGAAAAAAAGCAATTAAAAAGGCTTGTTTACCCCAAAATTATTCCACAAAAAACAAGCCCTTACATCACTCCATGAGTGGAAAAGTTAAAAAGTTATAGTTTTCAAATAATGGGGGACACAATAAATGTAAGTTTTTGTGCAAAAACTGCTTGTATAATTTACACTGATCTACAGAATAAAGTTATCATGTCAATTATATTTTATGCTCAACACTGAGACAAAACAATTTAGAATAGCTGTTCTTTATTCATGCACTCTAAGAAAAAGTGAAATATAAACTGATATACCCCAAATGGTATCATTGAAAACTACAGCCTGTCCTTCAAAAACAAGAACTGATATAGTTATGAATCTGACAGGAATATGATAGGACAAAGAAACAAACAAACCCAACAGACTGTATTAATCAGTAGCACAGCATGTGTACATGAGGAATAACACTATTTCTGGCCATTGTATCACTTCTGTCTAACATTTTTTTAGTTTTCTTCTGTGCATGCTGAAGTCTAGTTTGAAGTTAACTCATAACTGGCGGGTGAAAACTAGCTACCACCTTCAGCACACAGAAAGTAGAAGAGAATCTGCTTCCTAACCTTTTTTATACTCAACCAGAAACAGCCCTAGGATCACGGAGGACATTACAGAGAGGTACTGACCTGTGTGGTTGTGAATAAAGCACTTAGGGAGTTTATATCTCAACCCATGTAGTTCCAGCTGTCTGTCTGGGTGTGTCTCAATTAGCTCCTGCTCACTTCTCTTCCCTCCTCTCTTCATAGACTGCTGTAAACTGTAAAATGCTCTTGATCTCAATGGGTTTAAGTGAAAAGCAATTAGACAGGGAAGAGGTAAACAACTGATATCATGAGACATTTTTCACTGATAAGACATATTGCAAAGTTTCTTGTGGTTCCTTGTACTATAGATTTATGAAAAGTTGTATGAAAAGTTTGTGACTATTTAAGACAGTTTCCTTGCATATTTTTGCTACTTTGCTGCTTTCATGCTTTTAGAGGTTTCCTACTTCTCTACAGCTCAAAAAATATCACGTGACTTAGAAACGTCTCTAGTGATGATCGAAGTACTGAAAAGTTAGATTTGGCAGTTTCCCCGAATTTTATTAAAAAACGCATTTCTTTGTAAGTAGTTGGTACAATGACAGGGAACAATGATTGCGCCGGCCTACGTCATTGTACCCCTCAGATGTTGCATTCATGGCTGATTGCGGCATCTAATAGCAAAAATACAGTGTAAAATAAAAAAAAATACTAATAATAAAATCATACTCATCCATTTGATTTCAAAGACAAGGACGCTTCCATCTTGATTGAAGATCTAGCCTGGCCCGTGATAATTGGGTGGCGTGGTGACGTCATACATCGCTCGGGACTTTGTGCGAGATCTTCAATCAAAATGGCATCAACCGGCTCTGAAACGGATGAAGTCGGATGTTTTTTCAGGCGGTAAAAAAGCACGAGGAAATTCGGCTTTGCGGCAAATCGAAGTTTCCCTGAAATTCGGATCAAATTCCGCTTCATCAGGTTCAATTTGCTCAACACTAAACACCATCTTAAAAAAGGATTTTGAAAATGCATAATATTCTTAATATTTTTATTAAAGAGAGAGAACAATTTAGTGCGGCAGCTCTGCTGATTCCTATTCTCCTATGTCTTGTGGAGGCTTTCAGCTCATAATTTCTGCAGTTACATGTAGAAAACAGCTAAAAACTAAGCTAACTCATCTCCATCAGTATCCGAATATTTTATGTTTCAGTAAAATGTTTTTCCTAACATTTTTGCCATCAGTTGTACCCTAAGTGTTAATGTCAGGCCTGTTTTTCATTTAATTATATTTTTATTGTAATGACAAAAATCCCAAGGAGACATTGCGGCTGACGTTCAATTGTTGCATAATTGTTTAAATATACTTTTCAAAAGGACATATGAAAAATAATTATAAATGTAATAAAATAATAATAAAAAATCAAATAAACCACCAATAAAGTCAGTTTGCAGAACCTGCTGCAGCATCATGTTCTGTATAACAATTTACTAAATCCTCGGTTTCATAAAAAATCTGAATCCCAGAATAATTTTTCAGTAATAGGTCTCAAGTAAATAAAAATTTATATAACATACGGTACATTTTTTTTAAAATTCTCAATAAAGGCTTCAGTGTCAGGTGGACTTACCAGTATAGTAACAGCAGGCTTGACCTGATGTAAAATTCTTTACTGGAAGTGAGCGGGAGCTGTGTAGTAGATTTATACTGTGCTGGGACAATCCCAGGTGATGATCAGAGATTTATAATTACCCAGGAGGAGGAAAGATGTTTCTGAATATATCCCAGAAATAATGCCACTTGGGTCCTGGCCTAAAGTTTTACTAAGAACTCTCTTCTAAGAATTTATTTTACACTGCATAAAAAAAATAGAAACACATCCTATGGAGGATGCCCTGAGCCTTCTTCAAAAAACAAAAAACAAAACAAAACAAAACAAAACTTGGGTATGCCTGTGTATAATATCAGAAGTATATGGATTATTGTACAGAGAAGCATAACAAGGTGCTATTTTACCTTTCAAATTGACACACACCATGGTAGAACATTACAGGCCCCATTGTAGGTCAATGGGATTCATTGAGCCATTTTCTCACAGAATATCAGATAGACTTCACTCTTAGATGACCCTCAAAATGTAGTTGCAGAAGAACAGTACAGTATCAATCACACTGGATCTACAATGGAGGAAGGCCTTGCCATTGACACCAGAGCAAATTCCATCTGCTTACACAGTCTTAGGACAGTTACGCACTGTGTCCACCTTACAATCTTGTACTGTGTAGGTAGATACTACCTTCTCACAGTCTCTGAATCTTTTCCCAGCTTCCTTTCTAATTTAATAGCGGCTGTATGTTGGGTTAAGGTACAAGCCCTAGATGGGGGGGGGGGCAGGGGGTTGGGGGCTAACTAGAACTGGGTTCCACATCAAATTTTTGAATGCCCCTCAGCAACTACCTACTGCCTACTTCAGCGTAGGCCCATTAGCCCCCATATCAGTCCACTGTGCCCCATCAGACCTCAGATCAGCCCACTGTGCCCTCATATCAGCCCACTTTGTCCCCATCAGACCTCAGATCAGCCCATTGTGCCCCAATATCAGCCTACTGTGCCCCCATCAGACCTCAGATCAGCCCACTGTGCCCTGATATCAGCCTACTGGGCCCCATCAGACCTCAGATCAGCCCACTGTGCCCTCATATCAGCCTACTGTGCCCCATCAGACCTCAGATCAGCCCATCAGCCCATTGTGCCCCATCAGACCTCAGATCAGTACACTGTGCCCCATCACACCTCAGATCAGCCAACCCTACCCCATTAGACCTCAATCAGCCCCATCAGACCTCAGATCAGCCCACCCTACCCCATTAGACCTCAATCAGACCCCATCAGACCTCAGATCAGCCCACCCAGCCCCATAAGTATAAAATAAAAAACTCTCTTACCTGTCCTGCGCAGTTGCTCCCCTCTGGCTTCTAACTGCGTGCAGTGTCAGTTCATAGTGCGCGCACCACGTCCTGACACTGTACGCAGTCAGGACAGTTCAGCGCCGGCCCGGAGAAGACAGGAGCGCTGGACCCGGAGGGGAGCAGCGGCGCAGGACAGGTAAGACAGTTTTTTATTTTATGCTTATGGGGCTGGGTGGGCTGATCTGAGGTCTGTTGGGGTCCGGCACCTGATACATACAAGTGAGCGCTTCCATAATGGAAGCATTCACTTGTATTCGCTTTTTAAGACGCACCACAATTTTCCCCCTACTTTTGGGGGAAAAAAGTGTGTCTTATAAAGCGAAAAATACGGTATTTTACTATAATTTTTAGCATCTCTTTTGTGGCCAGTCATTGGCTGCAGTGGTCATGTGGCCCACTGTGGGGAGACCTGGGACCTCAAAAGCTGGCAGTGGAGCAACATTTTTGCCACTGCCTGTTCCTTTAGAGGGCTCATGCAACTGTGTGTTGGCCATTACTATCAGCTGCAGTTCAACAAGATGAACGCATCTATATATTAGACTGCCCTTTAATACTAAGGCACAGTAATTCTATGTATAAAACAGATTAACTGCGATTGTGGCAGCAATTTAACAAGATGCAGACGGCAATTACACTCAATCTGCCCTGTCCCTGCAGCCTCCCTATGCTCTCCCTACAGTGTCTAAAAGCTCTCCCTACAATCTCCCTGGTGTCTATTACCCCCATGGGTCAGCAGTAGGGTTGAGTGTATCGACCTCCACAAAGTAGAATTCAATCCAAACTCCGAGGAAAATTTGATTTGATGCAAAGCCGACTTTTCTCGTTCTTCGTAGTAATGATTCCATTTTACCTGAAATGGGATTTAAAAAAATCATACTTACCTCATCTGTTTGTGCATGAAAAGACATCATTACGGGCCGCGCAAGATTTCATGCTATATCTTCAATGAAGATGGTGGACGGCTCTTTGCAATCAAATGAATGAGGGTAAGTATGATTTTATTAATCATTTTTATATTTTACACTGTATTTTTGCTGTCAGATGCAGCTATAAGCTATGAACGCGGTATCTGAGGGGCACAATGAGTGATGAATGAATTGAGTTCGTCTTGCTTTGCATGAACCTCAGTCATTTAGATCAGTAAATGCATTCCTGATAACAGTACTTATGTTGATGTATGGGCTCCACTAAGAATGAATTAACATGGCCGCATTTATCGCAAGTCTATGTTTTGGACGAAGACAATTCATTTAGATCAGTAAATGAGTTCCGATTGCCGTTCATGTATCATAATGTATGGGCTCTGCTGAAAATGAATTAACACAGCTGCCATTATTGTGAGAAGTCTAAGCTCTCTGGGAGTGGTTTTGCCTCTTTTAGGGTTCATTCAGATGGCCGTGGTATTGTGGATACGCAAAAATGCACCCTGTTGAAAATGCCTATTCAATTGAGGACAAGAATAGGACATGTTCTATATTTTGTTGCTGATCCACGGCACAGAGCCGCGGCTGCCCGCTCTCATAGAAGTGAATGGGGCTGTATCTTTTCCGCAACTTGTGGAATAGATGTGGTCTAGTGTTGAGCGAGCATGCTCGCCCGAGCACTATAGTCGCTCGAGCATCTTTATGCTCGGCACATTGCGGTGTTAGGCCGCACACCTCGTGTGCTCGAGTGCGATGCTCGAGTCTCCTCCCCGTATGTTTGTTCACTGGTACGCAGCGAATGAACGTGCGTGAGAGTACTGGCATTCACTGTAATGTTTATTTGTACGCTAATGTTACGCATTGAATGCTAATGTGTACAAAGTTGTATGCTAATGCTACGCATTGTATGCTAATGCATACAAATTCAGTTAATTAGCGAACCCGACACCCTCCCCTCTTCCGAGCAGGGGGTGCCTGGTTTAGTCCTCGGGTTCTCCCATTTACTTTCATTGTGCTCGGGTGCTCTGTAGAGGACTCCAGCATCACCAAATGTTCTACCAGAGCACCCAAGCATCCAAGCACTTTGGTGCTCGATCAACACTAAAGCGGACCCATTCACACGGTCGTGTGAATGGACCCTTAAGGTCCACAGAACTGAACTTGTCACAGTAACTTAACTTTAACTTTCCATGGGCTATATTTGTTTGCAGTGTACAGTGAAATACTGGAACCTTAACTCATGATCCTTGACTTTTCTTTTAGTTACACAATTGTCTTTTACTGCCCCTATCTCCACCGATTCTCTCTGACCGCTGACTTTTATGAGCAGGTCTCTTGCTAGGTCTGAAGATAGCCAATCTCTTATTGGATCATCCCATATAATAGTGACCCATACACACTGTGGTCTATATTGGGGGATAGCCTTGTAATTTATCCCCAGGCAAATTCCATCTGCTTACACATTCTTAGGAAATTCACCGACTCTTTCTACCATACAATCCGATACTGGTTGGGCACTCCCTCCTCCCATTCTTCTCAGTTAGTGGCTCTCACAATTGCCCAATCTTTCTCTAGCTGACCTGCTAATCTCATAGTTGCTGTAAATGGGGCTACCAGGGTTTCTCCAAAAACAACATAGCTTGCTGCCTATCTCTCTTCATAGCTCCTATTCAATTTAAGGGCCTCCTTATGAGAAATATGTCTCATTCTCGGGTCTAGTCCTAATGAAGATGAAAAATAGGCTCCAATGGTTAAATCCAGAACATCAGAGTAACATGGCACCAGATACTCTGCTAAGCTTGTCCCATAGTAAATAGTGATGACGGTGACGTGGGAAGAGCAGGTGGAGAAGGCCTTTATTTGGTTTTCTTGTGACTTCATCCTGAAGATGACGGAGAAAATGTTAATGTAAGAAATAACAGTGCACATCAACGGAATAAACACAAATATCAAAATTTCTCCACCTGCTATTATAAAAAACACATCTGAGGTCGTGCAAGAGATTTTTGTTAGTGACTTAACGTCACAGAAGAACTGGTGGATGAGGTTGGAGTGACAGGAGGACATGTATAACGCTGACAATACAACCAGTAAAGAGTTTAAAAAGGCGGCTGTCCAAATCCCAGTAGTTATCAGGATACAATTTCTCCAACTCAGGATCCGACAATAATGTAAAGGGAGGCAGATAACGACATATCGGTCATAAGCCATAATGAAGAGAAGAATTCCTTCTGCAGTCCCCATTACCGAGAAGACGTAGAACTGAGTATAACATTGTGAGAAGGAGACAATGTGATTTACGGACAATAATATGTGCAGTAATTTAGGAACCGTGACTGATGTATATAATATGTCTACAATGGACAAATTACAGATAAAGAGATACATTGGTTCATGTAACTGAACTTCCAGACATATGACTGTGATAATGGAGGAATTGATAAGGACTCCGACCAGATATATCAAGAAGAAGAAAGTGGTGATGAGAGGTTTATTCCTTGTTCCTCCAGAAAATGGCAAAATATCGATATAAAATAAAATATCGAATTGAAGTCTCATTCTTCATTAGTGATGTATTAATTTTCTAGTAAATAAGCACAACATGTATTACAGATTTCAGAACAGAATATATTAAATGTCAATAAAACAAAGGAAGAAAGAAGGTAAGCATGTAAAATGTAATACACTACTCACAAAGATGGGGGTACTTGGCTTGTGGGTGAAATTTCAGGATAAATCTAACATGCACTCTAACCTTTACAGGCGAACATAATGTGACTTTCTCTAAACTTTTCAATATTTCATTACTTTTTCTACAACTTGCTGTTCTCTAACAAGACGCTTAATGGCCAAATTCAGAACAAGTGTTTGATCCATCAATGGCCCAATAAATTTCCTGGTTCAATTAGAAACAGTATTTAAACAGTCCTCCTCATCATGCTGTTCACATTTTGACACCATGTTCACCTCGTCATTGCAAGGCTTCAAGCAGGATGTTCTCAGATGGAAGTGGCCACTGAGCTTAGAGTGTCACAGTGTTATCAGCAGGTTGTATCAGAGATACAGAGAGACTGGAAGAGTCACAGAAGGACTCTTCCAGTCTCTCTGTATCTCTCTATCTATTTGCGTCCCAACTCCGGTGTGCATGCCCCAAGTTCCGATCACGTGATTGGAGTTCTGAGCACGTGATCTGGAGAATCGCGCACGCTATGCCCTTCAAAAGGAGCGCTTGCACTCTTGGGACATGCAGACGCCAGCCCAAGTGCTCCCAGTATCCACCAGCAGTATGTATGGCTTTTCGTTAGAAGTTGTTAATTTTTGTCTGCAGAAGATTTCTCAGCAAAAGATATTTCTGCATAGTCTCTTTTCACTATTTTGTGCTATGCATTCAGGGGTTCCTATACCCCAATATAAAATTGTTACTTCTTGGTTTTTTTGGTTAATTCTATGGTTAATGAGGGCCATTCTATGTGTGGACTAGTACAGTCTATTGACTACACATTATGCTACACATATTATATCTTTTATGAAATATAGTGGTGCAATTAATAGATGAGCAATACTGGTCTGTTTTTTGATTTATGATTTATCTCAATTTTGTTGGCCATGAGCTATTCATAGGTACTTTGCCTTAGACATCCTTTTTTGGTCTGTATAAATCTATGATATGGCTGCTCTAATGTATATGTGTCACCTCTAATTTAATCAAGTTAGATATGTTGTCTTGTCTAGTGATGTTCTATATGTAATTTTAGGCCGTGATCAAGGTCCGGGAGGGACCGAAACGTTGGCCTTATATGTGATTAATGTGACAAATGTGGATACTAATAAAATTGAGCATCTCGTCATTCAACTAACCTTCTCGTGTGCCGTGATTTATATACATACATCTAGTCAATACAGGACTGCCGTACACTTTGTGAATGGTACAGTGACAAGCCCAAACTGCTTGAATAACATAATTAATCCAGCCATTGTGTCTCTGCATGAACAAACCAGTCCTAATTTCATCTTCATGGACAACAATGCGTAAGCTCATCAAAGGTCGCATCATTAGGGAATGGCTGCTGGAGACTGTGGTACCTGAAATGAAGTGGCTGCACCTTCTCCAGACCTGAATCCCATTGAAAACCTATGGGATCAGCCAGTTTACAATGTAAAGGTTTGTAACTCTGTACTTCAGACTCTCAATGACCTGAGGTCCGCCCTTCAAGAAGAGTGGGATGCCATGCCTCAGCAGACAATAAGTTGACTTGTGAACATCAACTGACCACACTAGGGTAACCTGTACTATCTTATGTTGGTTTATGATTGTATTGAGATGTAATTGTGGGTGTCTTTCACCCTGGGGGTTGATTTGAACATTGTATGCACTTGCACTTTACTTACACTATCAAATATCCCCTTCTGCATATGTACCGTGTATGTTATAGTTCATGTGAACCTTCGTGGTCACTCTGCATGGCCTTTTATCTAGTGTATGGCCCGACCACCACTGTGTTGATATTGAGTAATAATGTATGCTTTCAATTTATGTACCAATAAAATATATGCAATTTTATTGGGGTTTCCGTCTCTTTTGTTGGTAATGTTTCACTGATAAGTTTCTCGTGGTATCTTGTACTATTGATTTATGAAAAGTTGTGTGAAAAGTTTGAACATTTAGGATGGTGTTCTTACATTTTTTCCTCCCACAATATTCATGGCATTAAAAATAAAAAAAAAAATAAAAAAATAAGAATTTAGTGTTTCAGCTGATTTCTATTCTCCTATGTCTTGTGGGGGAGTTCAGCTCATAATTTCTGTAGTTACATGTAGAAAATGGTAAGATAAAAGGTAAGCTAACTAATCTACATCAATATTAGAAATATTTTATGTTTCAGTAAAATGTTTTTCCTAACATTCCTGCCATCAGTTACACCTGTTAAGTGTTAATTTTAGGCCTGTATTTAATGATATTTTTATTGTAATGCCAAAATCCCAGAGAGACATTGAGGCTAATGTGAGAGGCTGCTGTGTGGATTCCATTGTTACTTTATTGTTTAAATATACTTTTCAAAAGGACATACGAAAAGTAATTATAAATGTAATAAAATAATAATAAAAAAACAAATAAACTACCAATAAAGTCAGTGTGCAGAACATGCTGCAGCATAATGTTCTGTAATGTTCAGTAACAATTTACTAAACCCTGGGTTTCATATAAATCAGAATTCCAGAATAATATTTCAGTAAATAGGTCTCCAGTAAAAGAACAATTTATATAACATGCTTTTTTTTTATTCTCAATAAAATCTTCAGTGTCAGGTAAACTTACCAGTGTAGTAACAGCAGGCTTGTCCTAATGTAAAATTCTTTACTGGAAGTGAGCGGGAGCTGTGTAGGAGATTTATACTGTGCTGGAACAATCCCGGGCGATGATCAGAGAGTTATAATTACCCCGGGGGGTGGGGGGGGGGGTGAATTATGTTTTTGAATACATTACATAATTTGATCCCCTAACATTTAATGTTTTCTTTCATATTGAACAGTTTAAAAATTTAGTTCTAGATTTCTAGGTCTTGTGCAACAGGACATAACATGAATGTTGTATGAGCATGTTCACCTAGAATAGTAATGCATCCAGTGGAACATGCCATCATTTTTATGTTCAGCTTTTTTATGAAAAAAAAAAAACCCTTCTGTGTGTCTGTATTTAAAATTAGAATAGGGACTTTGATCAAGGAAAGCTCTGAGGGAGTAAGGGGCTGGGACACAATGCTGCAGAACCTCAAAAATTGCAAGAAAAAAGATTTTTTTCTCATTTGAAGGAAGGCAGCTATATTCTAAATAGGCTTATTGCTAGCACAGTGCCTCAATAGCATTCTGATGCATTTTTAGTGCATTATACCTCTCCGGTGTTATTAAAAGAATTGTATTATAGCAGAAGCAATTTATGACAATAAAGCCATACATGTGAAATTTAATGCACATAATACTTTACCAGTCTTTCCCTTATCCTTAAATTTCTGTTGTGGGTGGGAATCATCTGATACCAGGTTGATAGAATGTTTTTGACACTTAGGGCTCATGCACACGAACGCGTGCGTTCAGTGCAAGTGCTGTGGACCGCAATTTGCAACCCACATCGCACGGGCACTGACAATGGGGCCACCACATTCGGATTGCGATGAATGGGGTCTGCGATCTGCATCCGACGGTGCGGAGGCACGGCCAGAAACAGCACGGAAGCACAACGTAGTGCTTCCGTGGTGTTCCGATCCATGCCTCCGCTCCGCATCTCCGTGATTGCAGACCGATTGAAGTGAATGGGTCCGCAATTGGTGATGCGGGCCGCAATGTGGTCACGGGCCGGCACCGGTTGTTTGCATGAGCCCTTAAAAGGTCTTCTTTCTGTCTCTTTAATCAAAACATAAGACATTAGGCAGAAATCTCTGTCAGCCTTTCCTACAAAACCGCCAAAAGAGCTGGCAGGGTTTGATCTGTTTCTATTGTGGTCAGCTTAAGAACTGATAATGCAGCCTGATATTGTGGGGGAAGGCTCAGAATGTGCCTGTCTTGGCCAAGTTGGGCCACCTCTAGCTTTGTACAATCAACTGGAATTTCTCTCCTCAAGTCTGGGTCACAAAACGACAGCTATGTGCACGAACTGCAGGACTAAAGTAAGACTCGCGTAGACCATTACAAATAAAGGATCTATTCATCTAACCGACTACCGTTCTGGATTTATTACCGGGCAGCGCCAAGAACGATCCAATTTATGTTTTTAACCTACTGGATTCAAGAATCCGACTCTGTCAAGGGAACAGATACGGAGGATCGAGGCTGCAGCCTGAACCAATACTGGCATACTGGTTAGCCACAAATAAACCAGTGAAGCCTTCAGAGGTAGTTGTGACCCGTTCACAACTCCATCCGGTAAGCGCAATCGCGTGAACTATATATATTTTCATATAATACATAGATACCGCACATGTGGCGCTCTTCTCTTGTTTTTTCTATTTTACATAAAGTAAGACTTAGCCATTCAAATACAAACATATGTAATAAGGCTCTATTGCAGAACATGAGGTGGAAAATAGAACTGACCAGTATTTCCAATCAGAACAAGTCTGTCCTCCTCCTGGTTTTCTTTGTGGTAGCCAGCCTGCATCCTAAAGCAGTACAGTGTCCTTGCCATCCTCAGCTGCTTCTTTTCCTGCTCAGACCCCTCCTACTTTTCCTTAACTCCATTGTGAGAAATCCATAATAGAATGTGAGAAAACTATTTGCAACAAGTAATTAGCTTATGTACAAGCTAAACGCCCACTTGGCCAAGTTTTTGGTGGTTTAGTTGCTACCGTACCACCTCATTGTAGTAAATGTTGCACACTTCTTCGCTGTCGCATAAAGTTAATTTTTTGGCCTTGGTGTTGTTGGACTGTTGGCCAGGCAAGGAAGAGTACCAATGTTATAAAAGAAAAAAAATAACTCCCATCGGTCCACAAATGAGGCACATTTCTGTGCCTTCATATCAATTTTATTTTTTTATGGGCTCTGGCTTTGTCAGTGTGGTGGGACTTCTAGCCATGCAAGTAAGAGTACCACTCTCATTAAAAAAAAAGTTTGACTCTCAGTTCGCAAATGAGGTGCTCATCCATGCCTTAACCTAAATTTACATTTTTATAGGCTCTGGCCCAGACAGTGTGGAGGGACTTCTGGTCAAGTAAGAGTATCACTATTATAAAAAACAGTTTGACTCACAAATGTGGTGCAATTCTGCTCCTTCACTGAGATTTTAATCACCTCTAACCAGCTGTCTCTTCTACAACAAGTAACAAAAGTTCCAGCAACCAGTTCTGTTTGCTGCTGTAGTTATTACGCAATTGAACAGTTTTTACATGGCTGTGCCACCTGCCAAAACTTGTCTGATCGATGTAGAAATGCCTACACTAAACTTTATTTCTGCTGTATGACATTCAAACTTCTGACCAGATGTCCATTTTTGTTATAAAAAATTGTTGACAATTGCCTTTAAATGACTGTGGCCCTTTACCTGACCACTTGGACTTTTGGGCATGCTGACAGTGGTCTGAACCTCTGTGACAATGGTCTGAACCTCTGAGACATCATAGTGACACCCAAATGGACCAAATTGTCCAAAATATAGCTTTTGTCAAAATGAACCAGGGTGGCCTTAGTCTCACTGGTGCCTCCAAGCTGGGAATATATCTCTTCAAGGAGATGACCATTCAAAAATCACCAGGAACAATTGCTTCACTACGGAACAATATTTTTTTGAAGTTATGTTTATTTGTGTCTGAAAGAACACAAAGTGGTGAAAATCAGATGTAAGAGAATTTATACCTGCCAAAATACTTCATCTCATACAGTATATTTTTAGGGGCCAATATGTCTAATATTTTGTGTTTGCATTTCAACTTCTGACCAGTTTTACAGCAGTATTTGTGTTAAGTCACTCTTTAAAAACCACATTTCCCTGACTAACCTCAGCAATGCAGATTGTACATTGGAGTTCTGTAGACTGTATATGATAGGATTTATCATAGGGATAATAGTTGTATATATGATACTGAGGATTAAATCCAGAACATCAGAGTAGGGTGGTATCAGATAGCCTATTATGCCTGTACCATAGTACATAGTCATGACAGTGATGTGAGATAAACAGGTGGAGAAGGCTTTTTTTGTCTTTCTTTTATATTCATCTTGAAGATGATGGAGAAAATTTTAACATAAGAAATACATGTACATATCAATGGAATACAGGCAAATATCACAATTTCTATACTGGTTACTACAAAAAACATATGTGAACTTGTGCAAGAGGTCTTTGTTAGTGACTTAGCATCACAGAAAAACTGCTGGATGACGTTGGAGTGACAGGAGGACATGAATAACACAGATTCTATATATATTAAAGAGTTTATAAACGCAGCTGTCCAAATCCCAATAATTATCAAGATGCAATTTCTCCGACTCAGAATCCGATGATAATGTAAGGGGAGGCAGATAGCGACATATCGATCATAAGCCATAATGAAGAGAAGGACTCCTTCTGCAGTCGCCAAAGCTGAGAGAAAGTACAACTGAGTATAACATTGTGAGAAGGAGACAAAGTGATTTCTGGACAATAAGATGTGCAGTAATTTAGGAACCGTGACCGATGTAAATAATATGTCTACAATGGACAAATTACAGATAAAGAGATACATTGGTTCATGTAACTGAACTTCCAGACATATGACTGTGATAATGGAGGAATTGATAAGGACTCCGACCAGATATATCAAGAAGAAGAAAATGCAAAAAAGCGGTTTAATTCTTGTATCCTCAGAAAATGGCAAAATATAAAAATATGTAATAAACGTCTCATTCTTCATTAGTGTTTAAATAGTATTCTAGAAAAATAGTACTAAATCAGATTTCAGAATTTAATATGTGATATATCAATAAATGTTTCACCGATTTTTAGCACAATAAAAACAAAAGACGATAGAAAGTTAGTACACTGTACGTAAAACCTAATATGCAATTAACTGTATATCTCTAGCAATCCAGTTGTTATTCCAAGACACCCAGGAGGAAGAGGAGAAGAAATAAAGCCAGAAATTGATAAACAATGAAATGTGGTCACAGAGACAGGAAGAAAACTAAGAGAGTGCATTATCCTCAAATCAATAGAATGTTGCCAAATAGTGTCAAATGCTGCAGAAATCCAGAAGAATCAATACAGAGTAGTTGCCGGTACTTTTAGTCGTAATGATATCATCTGAGTCTTTGGTAAGGGCAATTTCTATAGAATATGGAAAGCAGTAAGAGTAGACCAGGCTTTCAGAAGATTAGAGATGATGAGCAGATTCGAGGCAGGTTGGTAGCTAGCAGCACAGGACTGGTTATGGGATTTTTTTTTTTTACATAATATAGCAGATTTAAAAGAGGAAGGAAAACAAAAGAATAAAATAGGTAAACATGTAATTAGGTAAGTAGTGTCTGCTCGAGCGAGAGACTGGATAAGGTGTGAAGGAATAGGATCACTAAGGTGTGAAGTAAGGCAAGAAGAAGGAACTTTTTCTACTGGTCCAGGTCAAGTGCTGAGATGAAATAATGTGTGTGAGAAGAAAGTGGTTTGATGCTAGTTGAGGATAATGTTGTGTTAGAAATGGCCAGTTTTAACTTTGAAAAGGGTAGCCAAGTATTCAGCACAGAGATTCTTAATATGTGTCTGCACAATAGTAGGAGGAAACAACAAGTATCAACCCAAAGAGTCATTTTGGATTAATAATTTGGAAATCAGAGCTAGGAGACATAGGCTTGTCTGGGACATGGAATGCCGGAGATTTAGGCTTTCAGTAAGCTTTCAGTATGAACTTATAATGGAGGAAATCTACTGATAGGAAGCCGAAATGTAACAGGAGAAGATATTTGCTAAAATGAAGACTGTAGAGTTTCTATAAGTTAATGGTAAGCTGAATTCTGTATGAGTGCTGGGCATGAATATCTGCAGAAGGTCAAGAATTTGTTATATAATTGAGGACAGAGGATTGTAAGGGAGAGTTAAAGAGCAGAGCCAGGAGAAGCCCAGATCAAGTCAATGGCCGTCATCATGAGAAGGAGAATTAGTAAGTACAGAGAGAGAGGCAGATGAAGACATTGACTTCTAAGTTGGGATTCAGACAGGAGAGACGCAGGCCTAAAGTTATAATTAAAAATAATTCACAGACTTTCCACTAAAAGTGCACTGTATGTCTTCTTGTTGTAGGTTTGGTTGGCTAAGTTTAATGTAGAACAATATGTAAAATTTGTATGGCATGCCTAACAATGAGTGAAGTCTGTATCAGCAGGCAGTTGCAAGCTATCAGCACCAGGATTTAATTGTAATTAGAACATTTTTGAAAAAAAAACTGTCATTTGGATACAAACTGCAGTTTAACGGTGCTGTATAAATGTGATCAACATCAGGATTTAACTAATATTTTTTTTCAAAAGACGTTAGTTGCAGACTGAATTATAATGATTCTGTATACATGCTTGATGCAGAATGATACACCAGTTTTGAAGGCTTTGCAAAAGAACGAGTGACTTCTGTTTCAGAGGGCAACTGCACACTATCAGCATGACAATTTATATTATTAAAGATTTATAAATGATGAGTGATTCACAAGCAAATGTAATTTTATAGTGTTAACTGCAGAAGCTCTAAGAGCAATGACTGTCTGTGCCTGCCTAAGTAACACATTGACACTGACTGACTGAATGAGTCTGACTCCCACGTATCTCTATCTAAAATCTATCCGTATCAATTTGTGGTAAGTCTTACTATCTTTCCATCACTATGAAACACACTGACACTAAACTATCCATATTCGGTGTTTTACTCTCTGTCTCTGTCAGAAATCTTTTCTATCTCCTATGGTATGTATATACTCATAAAACACCGACATATTCTGGTTAGGATGCTATATAGTTTCTAAGAGTCATCAGTGACTCACACCTATAGTCCCATATGGTTGGCTTTGCTAGTAGGAAGATTGCCTATAAAGCATTATGGGCTACCACACAAAGTCATGTGATCGTTCTTCATCTTCACTGCATTGGCCACTATTTTCAGTGAATTGTGCAGACTAAATCCATAAGGTTTCGGATAAACGGAAATGTTTGGGAAATTCATAACGAATCCGATTTGTGTGGGATTGATTTGTTCATCTCTAGTGTTGGCCAAAAGGTAAGTTGTCTGAGAACTTCCCCTAGGCCAGTGTTCTGAATGTGGAGATCCTCTCTCAGATACTTCTGGTAATGGGTTATCTCCCCACAATTTTGAAATCTAAATGCATGATCCTTCTCTCCCCAACATCTGTGGTTATAAAGAGTCAGGAGAACCTCATACACATTAGATTCTCAATTTTTCTGGTCTCATGCTCCTTTAGACAAACCACAATCATATATTGAAACATATGGAAATATTGAATGCTTTTGTTAAAATGTTGAGAAAATAGTTATTATTATTACAGTAGTGATTGAGATTAGGGGTGAGCGAATCAACTTTATATGAAACATTCAAAGTCAATTTGCATAATACTTCGTTTGAATACTGTGTGGAGATGCTGCTGTGAGAGTTCATGAGAGCATATGTTCACAGTTTATAACTAGATCTCATGATTACCCAATACACAGATACTCCATACTTGACAGTAATAACAACCAATAATCTCAGTTAACTTGTTCCAAAAAAAGGGCTGTCCTCCTGAACATCTCCACCACATATGTGTGATATCTGCATCCATCATAGAGAGTCAAGGACAGTGACAGGTCGTTCTTATTCAATCCTTTCATGTAAAACACAATCTATATGACATAAAAATCTGTTACTTTGTGAGCTTCATAGTTAAGAAATGTATTAGAATTATTATACAGATTCTGACATGTTTTAACACTTTATCTTAAAGGGGTTCTTCAAGTTAAATTTATTGATGACCTATCCCCATTGATTTCTAAACTGAGTAGTGGAACAACTTCTATTATTCTGTACTAATTGCAATCTGATTATTACAAGTTGTGGTCCACTTCAGGACCTAACCAAAATTTAAAAATAAAAATAATAAAGAGTTTTGAAAAATATAAAAAAAAACTAAAAAACATATACAAATTCAAATCACCCCTCTCCCTGAAATTAAAATGAAAACAAACATGTAAAAAAAAAAATAATGTGCAAAAATGTCCATTCTATTAAAATGTTTAAAAAAGTTATCCCATATGGTAAATGGTGTAACAGAGAAAAATAAATTCATTATTATACTTCCCAAAACATTGACAATTAATCAAAACATTGTACACACCACAGAATAGTATTATCAAAAAGTACAGATCATTGTGCAAAAAAATCCCCCAGGCACACACCCACACACACACACACATCTCCATAGACATAACTATATAAAAGTTATCAGGGCCAGAATATGGTGATGAAAAGAAAAAATATTTGTTTCAAAAGTTTTTATTTTTTTCAGTATTAAAATGCAAGAAATACTATACATATGTGGTATCACCGGATTCTTACTGACCTGGAGAACGAAGAGCATGAGTCAGTTTTGCTGCATAGGGAGCGCAGCAAAAAAATCCTGTAAAACTGAGGTGGAATTGTGTTTGTTTTTTTAATTACACCCCATTTGAAAAAGTTTTCCACTTCCCACTACATTCTGCACAATATTAAATGGTGGCATTAGAAAGTACAACTTGTCCGGTAAAAAACAGTAAGTAATTGAATAAACCAGAAAAGATGAACAGATATACCAATAAAGTAAGTGTGCAGAACATGATGTAATATTCTGGATTACAATTGGCTGAGCCCTCGCTTTGATATGAATCATTTTGTTTTAGTCAATAATAATGTAACTCATATCACATAAATGTTTGTGAAATAGAATTTACTATAAAAACTTCAGCGTCAGGAGGACTTACCAGTGTAGTAACAGCAGGCTTGTCCTCATGCAAAATTCCATACTGGAAGTGAGTAGGAGCTGTGTAGGAGATTTATACTGTGCTGGGACAATCCCGGGCGATGATCAGAGATTTATAATTACCCAGGAGGAGAAAAAAATGTTTCTGAATATATCACAGAATTCATGTCTCTCGTGTCTTTATATAATACTGTATTTTAATTAGATTGCTCTTCTAAGATTTATTTTTCTTTCTTTTTACATTCCATACAGAAAATGTTTGAAATCAACTTCTAGCTTTGGTCTCCTGCACAAAGCATGAATGCAATGCAACGTGTTTGGGATCCGCTCCAATCTCCAGACCTGGACCCTCGAAGTGAACACAGAGCAGACGCACAAGCGCCACCGCTGTCTGTTCACCACTATAAGAGTTCTGAAAGTAGCCGAGCCCTGGCTTGCCTATGTACCATAGCAGTGAATGGAGAAGTGCCCTTGCTTGGTTGGTGCTCTCCATTCAATGCCATGGGGCCTATGAAAATAGCTGAGTGCACTTGATGAGCTTTATTCTGAACTTCCATAGCGATGAATGGAAAGCATGTTCCACACGCATGCTCTCCTTCACTTTGAGAGCCCCATTGTGGAGATAGGGACAGGGGATGCACACCTACAGTATTTGAGATTGATGGCATATTCTACCAATATGCCATCAATGTTCTAGATGGGACAACTACTCTAATCTGTGGTTGAGTATTGGGATAGTCTGAGGAATACAAAATGAAAATCTGTTTACAGATTGTCCTTTTTTTACACTGGTTCTTGGCTGAAGTTATCCTGGGATGGTTGAGGTGAGATGATCTGCTGATCATCTGTTAGAGAAATATGATCTGCTTACATATCTCAATATTATATTGGATTTGTTTCATGAGAAATTGGAGTCTTTAACTAAATTTGAGCAAAAGATAAAGGTGGTCACATTGATTTGAGTTTTTTTGAATACTAATATAACTATTTTTGATGGTTTTCCAGAATGACAAATCTGTCACCTGTTGACATGATAGGATGATGACTGGGTGATCGATAGGAGGTTTCACAGCTGGTTTTCCCAAAGATCATGAGTGGAACCATTTTCAATAGACTGATGGTAAATCTTTGGACCTCTGAAGACAGGTGAGTTTAAGGATGTGATCACAGAGTGCTGACTGATTTCCATGGGAAAACGGGGACTTAATGCCACACACAAGGCCTACCATGGCCTACCAAGACACCTGTTGATCTTAACTTACAGTACTTCTATAATATACTGCAATATTTCTGATTGCATAGTCTTTGGCCTAAAAAATGGTAAAAATATTTTTTCTTTGGGTGGAGAGAATAAAAAGTATAAAATCTACATATATTTAGTATTGCACATCAAGACCAGAATTATAAAATCATTACGTTATTTATTTTTCATGGTGAATGCCATAAAAAAAGAAAAAACAGAATTGTTGATTTTGGTTAATTTCACCTTCCAAACATACTTGAATCACAGAATAAAGGTAACATGTTATTTTACAATGCATACCACACAAGAAGCACCATAAAATGAAACAAAAAAATAAAATAAAACCCAAACTATTGCATAATTGCTGTTTTTTTCCATTCCCTCGACAAAAGTAGAAAATAAAGGTTTTTCATTGCATTTTTGTTCCTCAAAATATGTCATCAAAAATTGCCTAAAACCCAAAGACATATTTATGCTTCACTGATGTAAATATACAAAAAGTTATGTCTCAAAGGACAAAGTCGGGTGCCTTAAAAATGGGTTTGAGTTATACTATTGCTGCGGCTCATTTACATTATGGATGAACCATCTTTAGGATAGATTATCAATATCAGATTGGCTTGGGTCTGACTCCTGGCCCCCTCACCGCTCAGCTGACTGCAGAGGCTGCAGTACACTAAAAATCTGAAGAAGCATGGCAGCCCAGTCCCATAAAGTGGATCTCAGAGATCTGCAGTAACCAGGCAAGGCCACTATGCAGTATATGGAGCTGTTCCTGGTTCATTGCACTCAGACAACTGGCAGAGTTCCTTAGCTTGGCAACACTACTGATGTAATAGCAATGACCTATCCTAAGGTCATCAATATTAAATTCCTGGAAAAACAAGGGCATTGCCTCAACCTCTGAATCCAGAATCACAATTATAGACATGTATATATAAACTAAAAACACACAAACATTTTTACCATTCAGTTTTTTATTTTATTTTTATTAAGCACATTGGCCAAACATCCACAGTGCATGGAGAAAAAGTAAGTGGACCTCTGTGTTAATGATTGCTCCAAGAGCTAACTGGAAAATAATGACTCAATTAAGGACATGGGATTGGGAATATAAGTTTCTTAGGTCCTTTGTTTCTTTAATAAAGGCACACAAAGCCTAGTTACTGACAAATCTGTTCTTGGTCAGGACAAACCCAGACTAGATGTAAACATCTTTCCCAGAAGACCTGATAAAATATGTTATGGATAACACATGAAGCTAGAAAAGCCTACAAAAGCTAAACATCTCTGTGTACTTTAATCTATGTACACATTATCTACAAATGGAGAAAAGCCAGGATCGTTGATTGGGCATTTTGTTAAAATTTAAGAGCACAATGGGTAATCCTCAAAGAAGTGAGAAAAAAGATGAGTGACAGTAATATAACTATGGTTTTGCAAACTACAAAAACCTCTTTTCATATGTCCACTGTTAGAAAAACACTGAACAACAATGATACCCATGAAAGTGCACAATGAAGAAAGTCACTGTTGTACAAAAACAATGTGGCCTATCTCAAGTTTATCCAAGACCAACTGTATGTTCGACAGCTGTCTTTTTTACGTGACTTTCACCATTTTTCACAAAGGGTGAGTGGCAAGGATGGGAAAGGAGTCTGGCCAGGCGTCATGACAAATTTGTCTTCATTTACATCAGTTTTCTGGCACAAATGAAGCTAGCAATCTACAACATCTCAGAGCTGCCTTAGATTTCTGTTCAGGTGCATGGACTACTGGAAGATGCATCTTATTAGACATACTCTCCAGCAGCAGAGGGGATATCAAGACCAGCCCAGAAAACACCAGTCTTGATAAATCTACCCCTTTGTGTTTGTGTTTCACTTGTATACCAGTAACCGACTTTCACAGGTTTATGTGTCTGGAGTTGTTCTTAAAAAACACATTTCCCTCGCTAACCCCAGCAATGCAGATTGTACATTGGAGTTCTGTAGACTGTATATGATAGGATTTATCATGGGGATGATAGTTGTATATATGATATTGAAGACAGAATCCAGAACATCAGAGTAAGGTGGTATCAGATAATCTATTAAGCTTGATCCATAGTAAATAGAGACAATGATGATGTGGGACGAGCAGGTGGAGAAGGCTTTTTTTCTGCTTTCTTTTGATTTAATCTTGAAGATGACGGAGAAAATGTTAACATAAGAAATAACAGTGCAAATCATTGGAATAAATGCAAATATCAGAATTTCTATACTTGTTACTATAAAAAATGTTTGTGAGGTTGTACAAGTGATCTTTGTTAGTGACTTGACATCACAGAAGAACTGGTGGATGAGGTTGGAGTGACAGGAGGACATGTATAAAGCTGAGGTTACATATATTAGAGAGTTTAAAAAGGTGGCTGTCCAAAACCCAGCAATTATCAGGATACAATTTCTCCGACTCAGGATCCGATGATAATGTAAGGGGAGGCAGATAGCGACATATCGGTCATAAGCCATAATGAAGAGAAGAATTCCTTCTGCAGTCACCACGGCTGAGAAAAAGTAGAACTGAGTATAACATTGTGAGAAGGAGACAAAGTGATTTCCGGAAAAAAACATATTAAGTAATTTAGGAAGCGTGAGCGAAGTAAATAATATGTCTACAATGGACAAATTACAGATAAAGAGATACATTGGTTCATGTAACTGAACTTCCAGACATATGACTGTGATAATGGAGGAATTGATAAGGACTCCGACCAGATATATCAAGAAGAAGAAAGTGGTGATGAGGGGTTTATTCCTTGTCTCCTCAGAAAATGGTAAAATGTAAAAAAATGTAATTGAAGTCTCATTCATTAGTATTATATTAGTGTGCTGCTAACAATATATATTTCTGTAAAATATCAATAAATGTGTCATTGATCTGAACAGGAACAGAAAAAGAAATGTAAAGCATAATCCTGGTGATTAACTTGTCATCCAGTCAGATAGAGGCTTTCCTCGAAGGTTTATTGGTTACTAAATTGCATTGAGCCGATTTATATTAAGGTTCTAGTTGTGCTTTAATGTGTTTTCTGACATACGTCTGCTTACAGTACATAAACAGAGCTCTGTACCAATCCCACCTCTGCACAACACAACTGATGCTCTCAAACACATTAGCAAGGCAAATTCCGCAAGTTAACCTTTGACAAGGCATACCTGTTAACCGAAAACCGTTCCAGGTGACTACCTCATGAAGCTGACAAAGCTGTAATCAAAGCAATAGGGGGCGACTCGAAATAATCTAAAATATAAAACATATTTATTTTTTTTACACTTTTTTATTTACTACTTAATTCCATTTGTTTTTCTTCATCATTTTCATAATTTTCATGTCTTTAATATGAATCTACAATGTAGAAAAAAACGAAAACAAAAGCAAAAAAACAAACAAAAAAACAAACAAAAACCATGAAATGAAAAGGTGCATCCAAACCTTTGATAGGTACTGTACATATATAAAGAGAAGACAGATGCATGTTATACCTAAGCCATGTTTAACTGTGGCAGCACTTTGTAGGACATATGTCATTTAGATGTATCCTACCCTTTTAGGACTATGGACAACTATGAATACATTTGGATCAATTTGATAAGAATTTAGCATAAGCTGCACACCAGCCAGTAGACTGGACAAGAATCAAGGATCATAGGAATATTCATTCCAGATTATTGACAGTTCATTAGCTGTCATTATATACAATTGTTTGCTTGTTGGACAGCTGAATATTGGCACAGGTCAATTATCTTGAAGAAGCAATTGCATGAACATCCCCAATCATTGGCCTGGCCCTGGCCTGGCTAGACCCTTACATGAGTGTTTGAGAACTCATGTGTAAAGAGATTACAGTTAGTTGTGCACAAGACCATAGAATGGGACTTTACCTATAACAGTGGCCTTTCCCATATCCTAACTCTGGCTCATGGAACTCACATATCCCTAGGAATTGCACAACGACCAGATGGTCAGAAAAAACACATAGATTAAGTATGTATCAATACTGGCAGAAATCTAAACATTTAAAAGAGTTTTATGGTACTTCTCCTCAGGAGAGGTCATCAATATTAGATTGACGTGGATATGATACCTGATACCCCTACCTATTGCAGCCACCAGACCCGAGAACTATGTAGTGGATGGAAGACTGGGAAGTTTCCAGCTCCAGTGTTCTGGAGCTCAGCACCCATTTACTTGAGCATTAGTACCCTTGCATGGCTGCTATTTGTTGAAAGAAACTTTTGCTGTATAGTTTCAGGCACCAGTAGCTTCCCAAAACATCTGAAAAACAGAATTGGGGGATGTTGGCCCTTCACCAATCTTATACCAATGGCTTATCTTCAGGATAGGTCTCCAATATTTGAGTGCCAGAGAAATGCTTTAAACAAACTGATGATATGACTGTTGAGGACCATGGAGAAGATGATCTAGAAATGGAATGGATTGCAGATATGTAGCTTGTAAGTAATAGTCAGGACAATACAACATAACAGCAACAGACAAATCTATGTGGAACTATATTTACCTCATATACAAATAGCACTCCAGGCTCTGTGGAACAGATTCAAGAATATGCAGAAAGTACACTAGACTAGATAAGAAACTAAGGGGAAGAAGATATGCACATGGAAAACACCATACTTAACAATTAGATTTAATTGAAGTCTGGCTATAAATAGACTCTACAATCAGCACTCCATCCTAATAAACCTTGCACGGCTAGACGCTAATGAAACCTACATTCACATGCCAAACAGCTACTTTGCAACTGCCAAAGCAAAGTTAGTAACTAGGTGAATTTGAAGCAACAGGCAACCTCATAACAAAATTCCAATGGCAAATGGTTAAATATTTGCAGTGAAGACCTACTGGAATTGTTTTTAGCTAGAAATAATTACAATGCAGTAATAAAAAAAAATGCATGCAATGTTGTCCATAACCTTTGTCAAATAATATTTAATAATGAGAATGTTATTAAATCTGTGATTTTTGCTGGGGTGTGAAGGGGTAAATTTCAGCACAATACTAAGACTGTCTCCCCAACTGTTTTTTTTTTTTTTTTTGTACCTTGGCTGGTATCCATTCCCATAATCATTTGTGATGTTTTCAGTTCATAATTTCTGCACAGCTAACATAAAAAAACTATAATAAAATAAAAACTAAACCTCCATCAGTTCAGAACAGATTTCAGCTGACTTGACAGGCTGTTGTGTAGATATTCAATTTTTAGTTAATTGATAAAAATCAGTTATCCAGTTAAAATGCAAAATTGCAAAAAATAAGAAATAATGGAAAAAAGAAATAAACCACGTATAATGAACCTACATTTCAACAAATGAAGTGTAACGACATATGGGCATAATATTCTGCATTAAAATTAGTTTAATGGAAATAATTTGTTACTGATTTTATTTTTCAGTGTGAAATTGAATGACATGACCCATGTAGTAGAATAATTCATGAAAGACTGTTTATGATAAAAATTTCAATGTGGTGGACTTACCAGCAGGCTAATGTAAAATTCTATACTGGGAGAGAGCGGGAGCTGTGTAGGAGATTTATAATGTGCTGGGACAATACCAGAAGATGATTATAGATTTATAATTACTCAGGAGGGAAAAATATGCTTAAATTATCAAATTCTTGTCTCTTGCGGCTTGCCATAATTTATCTTGATTGGTAGAACCCTCAGGTGGCACTTTCAGAATTCCGAGTGCATTTTTCAAGTGTTTTCTTTGGTATTCAAAGTGCAAATGGTGACATCAATGAAGGTTCCTGGTGGTAAATTGAAGTAAGTGAGTCAGGTACCTGGTGGATCACATAAATTCTCAGACTATATTGTTTTCTGGTGCACCAATCACTTGTCCACAACTAGGCTAACAGAAGCTGAGTGCACACAGAATGGGTGAGAGGGATGCCTGTTCATCAGGACTCAGGATTTTGAACCCATCTACTGAACTCAGTGGCAAAGTCAAAACTTTCCAAGGTTGGCCAAAAGTGAAGCCAAATGTTTGGGCCATTGTGAAATTGAGTAATAGGTAGGTTGATGAAGGTGTGAGGCTTTCAAGATGTCAACTATGACCGTTAGATCAGCAGGTTAGCACTATAGGTCAGAATTTTAGTCAGAATCATAACATCAACCTATTGGATGGATATGGAGCAGAGGTAAGCTTCTTAGTAGGTTATTTTGCCTCAATAGCTTGCACTCTTAACGGAACCCTTTGGTTTCTCCCTCAGTGGGGATGGATACTCAATTTTCCCAAATTATATTTGAGATTCCATTCAATAGAATCAGCCTCCAGATATGATTTAGTCTGAATAAATTTGGTCTGAGTCTGAGTCAAACATGCCCTGGTTATCCTGAAAAGTTGTGTCGGACAATATAGGGTCTCCAGGAACTTTTATTTTAATTAAAACTGTTTTAAAATTATAATTCACTGTAATTGAAACAGATTTGAAATATAATGGAATTGTATACAGTAAACGTCTATCAAGTTGGCACTGACATATGAAACAGAACAGATTCACTTTTCTCTATCCCTTGGTTATCTTTACAGTTAAACTGTTTCAACTGTTGGTTGTTAACCTTATCTGTGTTGTGATGTGTAATATTAAAGGGAATCTGTAAAAAAAAAAAGGAAAGATCGTAGTTGGAAAGTCAAGCTAGACACAGTTAACATTGGAGGAGCTAAGCCCAAAATAATATTTATATTTTGTTCCTCAGTAGGTTATGAATCTCCAGTCCTTTTATGATTCATGGTATAATTTGAGGTGGGGGGAACAAAACATCTACTATAGAATTTGTAAAGTCCTACCATTAAAGTGACCGTGCTCAAGGTCTGGGAATTGTTCCATCTCTCTCTTCTAAAGTACAAAAGACTGTAACAATAATTCACTGTTTTTTTTTAAATTCTGCCAGTAAAGGGATTTCTTTGTTGGGTCTTCAGGGCACAACAATAGGTGTAATCTATGGTCAATCATGATATTTGTGAGGAAATTGGACATTAATATATATCAGTCTACTAGCAGAGCTCCCCGTTCTAATGTTCTGCAGGAAGCTTAGCTCCATGGATGGCCTGGGAAAACACCTTAAAGTTTAGCTAGGAAAAATCTGGACCCTGGTCCATAATGAACTGTTACCACTGAGATACTAAGGAAAACAGATTCAGTAGAATAATTAACAAAAAAAAAGGTTCAGCTTCCAGTGAGGACAATGTAGGAGGTCAGCCCAGTAACCATAAGGATATTTTGGTGAGAGTGAGCTAGGTATTCCACTGAGGCAATCTGTGGGAGTAATCTAGAGTCTGTGAGAATAATGTCTATTTTTTCACAAGAAACTATGGGTAGGAGAAAAGCGTGAATATGTCCTATGGGTCGAGTGGCAGTGACGCCAAGTTGTATGACTTCAAGTATTGCCTGGAAAGTACTACTTGTAGATGAGAAAAAATGGAATGTCACTCAAGGCTAAATAAAGAGATAGGTAAAATATATGTTAAATATACAGTATATTTAATGGTGTTGGTATTTATCCCCAAAAGACAAATAAAATAAATAAACTACCAATCTATTTATTTAACCTTGGGTCATACCCTTTTTTCTATTTGGTCACCAAATTTCTCAAGAATATAAGTCTTGTGCTTCTATTTAAAAACACATTCCCTTCGCTAACCCCAGCAATGCAGATTGTACATTGGAATTCTGTAGACTGTATATGATAGGATTTACCATGGGGATGATTGTTGTATATACTACACTAAATGCTAAATCCAGAACATCGGAGTAAGGTGGTATCAGATACTCTATTAAGCATGTCCCATAGTAAATAGTGATGATGGTGAGGTGGGATGAGCAGGTAGAAAAGGCCTTCTTCCGGCTTTCTTTTGACTTCATGTTGAAGATGACGGAGAAAATGTTAACATAAGAAATAACAGTGCATATCAACGGAGGAAACATTAAGATCAAAATTTCTATGCCAGTTACGACAAAAAACATTTGTGTGGTTGTGCAAGAGATCTTTGTTAGTGACTTAAAATCACAGAAGAACTGGTGGATGAGGTTGGAGTGACAGGAGGACATGTTCAAGGCTGAGGTTACATACATTAAAGAGTTCAAAATGGCAGCTGTCCAAATCCCAGTTGCTATCAGGATACAATTTCTCCGACTCAGAATCCGATGATAATGTAAGGGGAGGCAGATAGCGACATATCGGTCATAAGCCATAATGAAGAGAAGAATTTCCTCTGCACTCGCTATTATAAAAAAAAAGTACAGCTGGCCAAAACATTGACAGAAGGAGACAAAGTGATTTCTGGACAATAAGATGTGCAGTAATTTAGGAACCGTGACCGATGTATAACATATGTCTACAATGGACAAATTACAGATGAAGAGATACATTGGTTCATGTAACTGAACTTCCCGACATATGACTGTGATAATGGAGGAATTGATAAGGACTCCGACCAGATATATCAAGAAGAAGAAAGTGGTGATGAGCGGTTTATTCCTTGTCTCTCCAGAAAATGGTAAAATGTAAAAATAATGAATAGAAGTCTCATTCTTCATTAAGGTTTTCTTAGTTTACTCAAAGAAAAAAAGTATTGCAGATTTCAGATATGAAAATAAAGGAAGAGAAACATTTAGAGATTAACTGGTTGTCCCTGGTAATCTGCTGGTCATTATGGGTGATCCAGTCATCTGGTGATAATCATTTTAGGGTTATCAGTTACTATCCTGGCTCTGAGCCCATTTGTTTTAAGGTTCTAACTATGACTTATGTGCTTTCTGCCATACAACTTCTTACAGTAAGTAAGCAGACCAGTGCAACAGTTTTGCTTCTTTTGGTAAGATGATTGCATGCAAGCATTTTGGTTGGAAGTGTAAGAATGTAATACATTTAGACTGGAACTCACAAAATTCAATGGGATATTATGTAAACCATCCACTAAAAACGGTATTAACTTTTAAAAACTGTATTTGTTTAAAAGTATAGCAATTATAATTCTGAATGCTTGTCCACTGCACACTTAAAAACTGGCATGTTGGGAATGAAGATAATTGCTGGGGTGTCATAATCTCACCTGTCTGAGCTCCAGCATCACGTTCCTTAGCCGTGGCACGACCATGCCCCCCCTGGTGACACGACAGTTTGCTTAGCAACAGAATGCAATGCCCTGTTTCTCCCTGCAATGGACATGTGCTGTGGGTTGATTGCTCTGCTGCTCTATTACTGTGTACTAGTGACTAATGGAGCGCCTATCAGGTGCTGGTGCAGGGACTCGGTGTTCTACTTACCCTCAACTGGCCATACAACAGTGCTAGTGATTGTCTACCTTGAGGTCACAGCTAGGTTCCTAGTCCTGTGCTGATTTTGATTGCTTGTGTTTTTTAACTTGCCTAGTCCTTTGACCACTCTCTGTCTCTCATGATTTGGACTGTGCATCCCCTCCTCAGCTCATCTTTTGATCACCCTCTGTTTCTCATTTTTGTACTGTATTTTCCACCTCATTCTTTCCCATTTATATACTACTCTATCTTTGTGTCGTTTGCCTTTAGGTGTTTGTCTCTCTACCATACTAGCGTAGGGATTGTCAACCAGTTGTGGTCTTGCTACCTAGAGCTTGCACTGCAAGTAGGTAGGGAAAGTGGTCTGGATTCCAGCTTAGGGCTCACTATTCGTGTCTATCGCCATCTAAAGGAGTTACACTGGGATATCACATTCCAGAGAAATGGTGCAGCACTAGAACAGACTGGAGATGGAAGTGGGAGCTTCAGATTATGTTGGAGGTTAACCTTAGATTGTTGGCAGAATGTAGACCATGGGTAGGATGATAGAGATAGAGGAGAAAATGGATGGTGCGACACTGCTGAAAGCTCTGTGGGGGGATGTGATGAGCGCAGTATGAATTGTATTCTAAAGTGAATCGGAAAGTAGTGCTAAAAATAATTGTAATGCAATCATAAACAACGTGCATATAAAGTTGCTCATAGCCACTCATTAGTTTCCATCTAGAGTATGGTTAATTGAGATATCAGAAGGATATTGCATGCAACATAAAGAAATATATTATGATGTGAGACAGTTGCTCTGACAAAAGATTGAAAAGTTTTACACAAAGACAAATTTAATGCAAAGACATATAGTAGCTGTCTGTCTCATTGAAACCCTTTCACCATTCATTAATATTTTTAATAGAATCTCCAGGATTATAAATTTGGTGAACTGTTTTTATAATAGGCCATGAATATCAAATGTCAGTGGGGGTCCAATTCTGAGCACCCTCAGCGATCAGTTGATTCATAGGGCAGAGATTCTCTAGTGAGCATGGCATCCTCTTCAGTGTTCACCAGTCACACCTCCAAAATGTTGTTCCTGGTCTTGCAGTTCAGTTCTGTTCACTTGAATGGGACTGAGCTCCTATGAGCTGTGATACTAGATAACCAGGATGCTGAAAGTCAGACACATAGATTTTTTTTTCAATTAAAATGGAATTCTTGCAGAAAAAAAAATACAACGTATTACAAAAAAAAATAATAGAAGCACAAATTAATAGTTTGGTTTCTGTTTCCAAAATTTATAAAACTAGGGCTTTTCTAACTCATTAAACGTCAACATTGTTTTTACAAAAAAAAAAAAATCTCTTACTTTTGTAATTGACTCCTAAAGTTAAAGGATTAAATTTAAAGGCTATGTACACTTTCGGAAGAAATTTTCTTTACGATTGCATTTTACTCATTTTTGGCTATACATCATATTTTCAATTGACCTTTATTAAAAATATTGAGCCATTCTGTCACAAAGGGTTAACTGTCCTTCTACTGATATGACTGGTACTTTTACTTTGTGCTGGTCACGGAATAAACCGTATCTCTAAATTACTAAGAGGTCATAAACACTTATTTAAGCCTAATTCTTATCCGTAAGGTAAGGACTGAGCTATAACGAGTGTTCTGTTTGAAAACCTGTTTGTGTCTGGAAAAACTGCTCTGTCATCGAGTATCATTGCTCATTATTGAGCCCCCAAATGTCGGAAAAGACAGAAAATCTACCGGCTGCTACTACAGCATCTCAGCTCTGTACAGAAAAAAGGAGGACATATTTTTAATAAAGATCAATTGAAAAAATGATTTTAGCTCAAAATAAGTACAATGCAATAAAACAAATGCCCCCAAAGGTTTACATAGACTTTAAGTGTGCTGTTAAGATCATTTTTCCAATTAATTTATATCTTGGCTGATATCTATTCGTCAATTCATGTGGGAGACTTTAAGTTCATAATTTCTGCATAATTTACCATCAGAAAACAATATGATAAAAGCTTAAATGCTTTCCAGACATTACTCCCATCAATTGCACATTTTGGGTGCTCTGTGTGCACTTAAGCTTATTTAATTACATTTTTATAATTATGACAGTCTCCCAGGGAGGCAAATGACATGAGAGGCTGAAGTGAGATAAAAAAAGAAATAAACCACATATGATGAACTAACGTACTAATAAAGCATCGGGGCAGAACATTGTGATATTATTATATTCTGTATATTCTGTATTAAAATTTGCTAAAACCTAAGAAACAATTTATTAACACTTTTTTTTTCAGAAAGAGAATTATCTGACCAATGTAGACAGTAGTAGTTCATGAAATATAAATGACACTAAAGTGTCAATGTCTGGTGGACTTACCAGTACAGTAACCCCAGGCTCGTCCTTCTGGAAGTAAGTGGTTACTGTGCAGGAGATTTATACTGTGCTTGGACAATCCCGGGTGATGATCAGAGATTTATTATTACCCAGGAGGAGAAAAAAATCCTATTATTATATTATTGCTTCCTTGTCTCTTGGGTCTTGCCATCATTTAACTTGATTGGTAGAACCCAGGTGGCACAGTTAGATTTTATACGCATTTTTTTTTTTCAGCCAAAATCTTCTGCTGCATTTGATACTAAAAATCTTGGTTACTGATGTTAAAGGGGAAAATGGGAAAATCTCTGATAGTCCATGGTGGTTAACAGAAGTAAATGGGTCAGGTACTCGGTATGCAGTAGTTTACTGAAATGCTCAGGCTTGTGTGTCTTTGGGGTCCCCCATTACTGGTCCACAACAAGGTTAGTGAAAGTTGAGTGCACATGGAATGGGTAAGAGATGTGCTTGTGGCTTTGGGGCTTAAGCGTAGAACTTGATCCTATCTATTGAATTCAGTTCCAAAACCAACACTCTAAGAATGCCAATAGGTAGAACCAATCCGCTGAGTAAAATGCTTCGGTGACATTTCGGACACAAGACCCTGTCTCCACTATCAGTATGTGCCATTGTTGAATTTATTAATATTGATAAAAGTTTGGGGCTTTCAAGCTATTAGGCATGGGTGGGTGATGTGGTGGATCAGTTGGTTTACTTAGCAGTTCAGAATTTTAGCTAGAATCTTAAAAGCAATGGACAACTTTGGGGACATTTTTTAAAAATATTGCATTGTACTCATGTTTAGCTAAAATGTTTTTTACATTTTTTATTAAAAAAGTACCATTGAGGACAGTGAACACTCTTATTTTTCACTTTTTCCTTTTATTTTTTTTGTAATTTTTTAAAATTTTTTAAATGATTTTCTATTTTTTTAAATATATTGTTGCCACATAATAAGTTCCCCAAGAGGTCATAAAAAGATTGTTGCAGGATAGAGAACACTATTTTATTTAGCAATTTTTCCTTTTTATTTTATTATAATTTTTAAAATAAATAATATGCTCTTTAAATGGACTTTTTTATTTTTTTTTCTGGTATTTTTTCTTTATTTGGTATTATTATTATATTTATTTATTTTTGTAATTTTTGTACTGTATTTTTTCCATATAATTTATCTCCAAGAAATCACTGAAAGACCTTTGGGAGACAATGAGACTTTTGAGACAATGAGACTCCTTGGCTCCCAACTGTCACTGACAGCCATCATGTGGCGCTCCAGGCAGAACGTTTTTGCCCAACAAGGGTGTGGCCTGTAAACCATGTCCAAAGCATGTGGACTGCAAGTTGTGGCTTGTGCACCCTTGGCATACAGGATAAATGGTGGCAGTGTGTAGCAAGTGGCAACCTGTGCTAATATAGGGGCTGTACAAAAAAGGACACATCTAAGGAGGTTTTTCCATGCTGGTGTTAGGCTGAAAATGTACTTTACTTTACTGAAGAGGACTTCCTAGACACTGTATAGCCTCCTGATGTGTTCATTTTTCTTTTTTTTTTCAGATCCCCTCCTTAATTGATTTTTTTTTCAATCCCCCCACACTTAACCTGGGGGTATGGATACAAGACTACACTTATGTTACCCTGATGATGTCTTCAATGGAGCTGAGCTCTTCCTTACAAAGCTTAGTTTTGTAGTCTCCAGGCCCCTCCTAGCCCTACCTAAAAGTCAATACACATCCACAGTTACTTCATACTTAAAGGACGTCAGGTATCAGGCATCACGACCAACTATGTTATACAAAAAATTAAAGGTGAAAGGGCCAATAAAATACCTTGCCATACAGGACGCTAAACAGGTTTTTTTTGGTAAATTGTCCAGGAACTTGGTAAGATTTTTCAGCCTCAGAGAAAATAATGTCAGTAGTGCATGTGGTAGGGCGAGAAGAAGGATTCTGAAGACTTCTCCTGTGATTGGCTTAAGAATCAAGCCAGGACCTCATCTGTAAACAGCTGTTTCAGGGTGGTTGTGCCTAATCAAAGCAGAGCAGACAGTACTAGTTCAACTGCTTGAGAGGCCTAGGTCAGGATTCGGGGCATACTATATCTTCAATGTGAATTACACCCAATCAGACCTCAGATAAGAGCCCCAATATAAATAAGACCCCTCATTCACAAGTCAGGAGAGACCCCCAGGCCTCAGATTAGACCCACATGCCCCAGATCACCCCCCTGTACCTTATATCAGCCCCCATGTCTTATATCATCCCCCATGCCTTAGATCAGCCCCCCCATACCTGATATCTGCCCCCATGCCACAGAACAAATAAAATGTAACAAATCAACTTACATTACCTCTCCTGCTCCGGACGTCGCAAGCTCCCAGGATCCAATTCTCTTCTTCTTCCTGGCACCGGCTATGCTGTGACCCGACAAGCACAGCGTGAGGTCACAGAACACCCTCACGATGTGTGCACAGAGCCCGAGGAGAGCTGCACATACCTTCCCTGGCGCATGTGCTGAACTTGGTGGTGCAGAGATTCCTGAAGAATTACTCCGATATATCAGAGCTGCTGCAGAAAGTAAGGGGTCATCTGTGTATCAGTTGCTCTGCAGAACAGCACCATTTCACCACCAACGAGTGGGCCTCCATGCGGGCTGTGTTGTGCTGCTTTAAGTACTCCACCAACATGGTCAGCGGTGATGGCGCCATCATCAGCCTTACTATCCCACTTCTATATCTCCTTGAAAAATTTCTTCAGGCGCTGATGGATGAGGATGTGTCACAGGAGGAAGAGGAGGAGAACAGGCATCATTCACACGGTTATCAGGCCAGTCATCCACAGGTGGCTTGGAGGGTGGGTTCCTGAACCAACAGTGGCCAGGTACCAAACTGTCTTGCCAGGGCACAATTTTAGAGGATGAGGAGGATGATAATGAGGAGGAAGAGGAGGAGGATTCCCGTTCACAGCAGTGTGGCACTCAAATCAGCTCACGGGCAGCACTGAAGAGTGGCAGGGGGGATACAGAGGGACTACATGCTACAGTGCCTGCACAACATCAGCCGAGTTGCCCACATTCTAACTGGTGCTGATTATTGGGTGGCCACTCTGCTAGATCTCCGCTACAAGGACAATCACTGAAGCATGAACGGAAGATGTACAAGCGAATGCTGGTAGAGGCGCTACTAATGGAGTTCCCAACTGACAGCGGGGTTTCAGTGGAAGCAAGAATCAGAGACGGAGGAGGAAGTCGCCAACGGCGCAGGGGCACCGTCAGCACCTCAAAAGGGATGGTTAGCATGGCCCAAATGTGGAAAAGCTTTGAATGAACGCCACAATATCCAGCACCACCATCTGATATGGATCCTCTTAGCAGGAGGTAACGTTTCAGCAACATGGTGGAACAGTGCATGTCTACACGTCTGCACGTACTGACTGATGGTTCTGCCCCATTTAACTTCTGGGTCTCCAAATTGGGCACATGGCCTGAGCTTACCCTTTACGCCTTGGAGGTGCTGGCCTGCCCTGCCACAAGTGTATTGTCAGAACGCATGTTTAGCATGGCAGGGAGGTGATCACAGACAGGCACATCCAGCTGTCCACAGCCAATGTGGACATGCTCACATTCATTAAAATGAGCCAAGCATGGATCCCACAGGACTTGTCTGGGCCTTGACCAGAGTAGAGAGGTATACCAGCCGCACCCAGCCATTTTTATACTCCAGCACAATTTGTGCGTTCTCTTCGCTATTTCCCAATGTTTTAGGGCCTCCACAAACCAAAAGAACCTCTGCTTCCTGGCTCAAGATTATTATAATTTATTTTGGCAGAGTAGAGAAGTATACCAGGTGCACCTATTATTATTTTTGGTGGTTGACAGTTACCAAATCGCCCCCTGCCCCCCCCCAAAAAAAATAAATAAATGAAATAAAGAATTGTAATAAGATGACCCATTTTGCATCAATCCAACTAATGTGGGAGAGGGAATTCTTCTGTGGAGTGTATCCATGAAAGTCATTAATTAAAATAAAAAAAATTAGGAACACCCCCTTCATCCTTTGAACTGTTGCAGAAGAGGAAATTCTTCTGTGGAGTGTGTCTGTGAATTCATTATTTTTTAAACAATTAGGAACACCTCCTTCATCCGTTTAACTATTGTTCGAGAGGAAACTCTTCTGTGGAGTGTGTCTGTAAAACTGGCAATTTTTTTAAATTTAGAACACCCCTCCTTTGGCATCCATCTTACTGTGGTAGGAGAAAATTTCTTTTAATATATGGTCCTCAGGGGAAGTGTGATATCTATAACTGAGACAAAATTTTTTGCCCAGTTTTAACCCAAGACATACAAGCACCAAACTGTCATGCCGTGGTTCTTAGAAACCTGACACAGAATTGACGGACACATGGAGAAAAACAAACAGAAACAGTGTTGGCTTCCTCCTCCACCTCCTCTACCTCTTCCACCTACACCCCCACCTCCTCTACACGGACCGCCACCTCCTAGCTCTACATTATTATGTCTTATATTGGCAGAGTACAGAAATATACCGGCTGCACTCCAAAAAAAGGTCACACACAGAAATGACATACATATATAAAAAAACAAAAAAACAGAAAGAATGTTGGCTTCTTACTCCACCTCTTCCACCTACACCGCCATGTCCAAAGCTCCCTCAACTTCCTACTCTACTTGGTTCAAGACTGTTATTTTTATTTTTTAGCTATTCTATGTGATTTTTAAGTAATTTCCCATTCCACATTTGTTTGCATGGCAATTGTACTGCTGGTACACCTACTTTGGAGCTTTTTGCAGCCTTCTAGCCCTTTCTATGACTTTTTTACAGCCATTTTAGTGCCCCAAAGATTGGATCCCTATTGATTTCAATGGGGTTTGTTGTTCAGGATCAAGTTCGGATCAAGTTTGGAACCCAAATCGAACTTGGTCCACTCATCCCTAGTCATTACTAGACAGTAGAAAATTGGGCACATTTTTGTCATACGTATGTCAAGGGAAAAGTCTGTAAGCAAGTGGATTTGTGTGCTGCGATACTGGAGTAGACCCTGATCATGGGCAAGTCAGAGGTTGACAATTCAATCCTGATAGTCCCAAAATCATGATTAAGAAACAGAATTAAAAATTGGCAAATGATCAATAAAAATTGGTTAGAAAAAAAATGTGTCAATATCTGGTTTTAACTGTTGTAAAAAAGACTTGGGTGACAAATTCCTTTTGATTTCTTAACAGTCACAAAATTATAGGTGTAAGTGTCTGTAGTTTATCTTGAACACATTTCTCTCAGTAACCTTAGCAATGCAGATTGAACTTTGGAATTTTGTAGACTGTATATGATAGGATTTATCATGGGAATAACAGTTGTATATATGATATTGAAGACTACATCCAGGGCATCAGAGTACGGTGGTATCAGTAACTCTACTAAGCATGTCCCATAATAAATAGTGATGACAGTGATGTGGGCTAAGCAGGTGGAGAAGGCTTTTTTACGGTTTTCTTTTGTTTTCATCTTGAAAATGACAGAGAAAATTTTAGTATAAGAAACAAAAGTGCAAATTAGTGGAGTAAATGCTATTGACAAAATTTCCATACCCATTACTACAAAAAAGATTTGTGTAATTGTGCAAGAGGTTTTTGTTAGTGACTTAACATCACAGAAGATCTGGTGGATGAGGTTGGAATGACAGGAGGACATGTACAAAGCTAAGGTGACATACAGTAAAGAGTTTAATAAAGCAGCTGTCCAAATCCCAATAGTTATCAGGATACAATTTCTCCGACTCAGGATCCGATGATAATGTAAGGGGAGACAGATAGCGACATATCGGTCATAAGCCATAATGAAGAGAAGAATTCCTTCTAAACTCACTGCTGTTGCTAAAAAATACCACTGAATATAACATTGGGCAAAGGAAATAAAATGATTTTCAGACAATAATATGTGCAGTAATTTAGGAACCGTGACTGATGTAAATAATATGTCTACAATGGACAAATTACAGATAAAGAGATACATTGGTTCATGTAACTGAACTTCCAGACATATGACTGTGATAATGGAGGAATTGATAAGGACTCCGACCAGATATATCAAGAAGAAGAAAGTGGTGATGAGTGGTTTATTCCTTGTCTCTCCAGAAAATGGCAAAATGTAAAAATATGTAATAGATGTCTTATTCTGCATTAGTGTTTTCCTTGTAGTCTACAAATAAAACATGTATGTCATCACAATGAAAATAGAGAAAGGAAGAATGTAATGTAAAACCTAATCTATGAGATTATCAGGTCCTCACTAGTAATCTGGTAGTTATTTCGGATGATCCAGTTAGTCATAATCCTTTTAGGCGTATTGGTTACTATACAGATTTTGAGTCTATTTGTATTACCGTGTTTCCCCGTAAATAAGACAGTGTCTTATTATTTTTTTTTCTCCAAAAAAGCGTTAGGGCTTATTATCAGGGTAGGTCTTATTTTGCCTCAATGAACAACTATCACACATTTATGCTTGAACTTACTCGGTGCTGCACACTGCCAGAGAGGAGCCTCAGAAGGAAGCAGGGGGCGGAGCTAGCTGCAGGCATCAGTTGCACACACTCTGCAGAGGCTGTGCACAGCCTGTGCGCTTGAGAAGTCACAGGGGCACAGCTCAGGACAGGTGCTGCCCCGCTCATCAGAGCAGTGGACATACAGCAAGGTAGGCGGCGCATCTTAGTCATCTGAGGGACAGAGTAGCGAGCAGCGCAGGAAGGCGTACATGTCGGTGCAGCACCCCAGTAATGAACGCCGCCGCGGCCCGCCGCTGCCTGGCCTAGGCTGTCAAGATATCGGCGCTACACATTTGGGCCCCCCTCCTTTCCCCTAGATAGCGCCACAGCAAAGAGGCCTTGACTGGCCAATACAATAACTGTCTGGGCTGTGGAGCCCCCCCACCGGGCCCGGACTGTAACCCGATTCTCAGTGATCGTGACGTCACTGACGTCACATCACATACAATAGACTTAATGTAGATAGGGCTTATTTTTGGAGTAGGGCTTATATTTTAAGCCTACTCCAAAAACAAGGCAAAATAGCACTAGGGCTTATTTTCGGGATAGGTCTTATTTTCGGGGAAACACGGTAAATCTCTAACTATGCTTTATCTGTTTTATGCCATACTCCTTCTTATAGAACATAAGCAGACCAGTGCGAAAGTTTTACTTCTCATGAAAGTATAAATATATGTTTGATAAGATGGCTGTATATATGTATTTTGGTCAGATAGTCTTTGTAGGAAAACAAATTTAGTTTAGACTGGATCCCTCAAAAATCATACAATATTATATAGACCAACAGCTGTCAAAGGTAATAAAGATTATATTTAAATAGACAAACAGTAATAATCATAAACCTGAATGTGTGTTCAGGAAGTACATTATATAAATCAGTATTACTCTACTCCTTAACATTCCAAAATGGACCCGTCATATTAATTTTAATTGGTTTTAGTGACCTTTACTCCAAGGTAGAAATAATTCTAATAGTGGCAGAGTTGAACACTGTGTTGGAGTGAATGCTCTGATTTGCTTACTGTTTTATAGCGTGCTGAAAAAGACCTCAATCCATCAGGTTTAATCTTTTGATGCTTCCAAAAGTTAGGTTAAGTTAAGTGACCAGGCTGGAATAAAGCCCCATAGCTAACAGAGGGTCCGCTGAAGTTATGAAGAGGTGCAGGAATCTCCATAACTTTGGCGCATCCAGTGCCATTTCTAAATGTGAGACAGCTTCCTTGCTTCCTTGCTGTCTCACATTTAGACCATTTTCTACGCCTAAAACAGGCGTAAAAAATGGTAAATGAAACTGGCACAAAACATGGGCATCAATGGTATCAAAAGTTAAAAGTCGCCACAGCGTATTGATATTCACCGAATCCACTGTATAATCCTTTTGGGCGCTAACTAAACAGAAGCTTACATCATCTAGATACTTCCGATAAAGCAGGGGGATCAGGCTTTTCACAGCCACCATAGTTCAAGAACTTTTGAGACTTGTATTTAGCCTCACAATTATCAGCCCAGCAGCTACACATGGGTTCATCTCAGGCTTGGGGGAAATGTTGTACTGGAGTGGAAGGGAATGGCAGGTCTCACTACCAACCCACCCACCATTCCGTAACAATCCAGGCTCATACATATTTTAAAGAAATATGCCTCAGAGAACTACACTTTGTTGAAACAATCCAGCTTTTCTGCTTTCATTTTGTTTTTTAACCAGATGACAGTATACATGCAGAACAAGTATACATATTACCATATGAGGCCTTTACCATGAAAGAAATTGTAATGCTTTGAACAAAGACAAGGTGGATGATAAGACACAACCACGTGTCTCAATTAATCTATTTTAGTATTTTTAAAGAGGATCTCCAAGACTAAAGATTTGGTGGCCTATCCTTATAACAGCCCATCAATATCAAATCTCTTCAGTTACGACTCTGAGCACCCTTGATAATCTGCTGATTCATGGGACAGCAGTACTAATAGGCGATCATTCATCGGTTGAAGCTATCATCATGCAGCTACCAAAACCATTATTTCTGGACAGCAGATTGTTGTTTAGACAACCATAGAAACCATGAATCTGTATGGGGATGAGTAATGGCTGTAGTGATCTCTCATCCCCATACAGTGCAGTGCTCACCTCCAAAAAGGAGCCTATAGTCCTGTAGAAAGAAAAATAAAAAAATGATAACATTACATTACATGTGTTATTTTTAATTGCAAATGGTCAATTTATTTAGTGTAAAAAGTAAAATTTCTGAATGATATTAAGAGTATATCGCCCTTTTGCTTTTTTTTTTAGCTTAGCTGATATATATTCCCCTTTTCATTTTTGACAGCTCAAAACTTCTGCGCAGTCACTGACAGAAAACAGTAAAATGAAAACTAATCCTTCATCAGTTGTGAAAAAATATTTTTTTCTGTATAATTGCTCTTCAAATATTTCTGCTATCATAGGCACATTTCAGGTGTTCTGTGTACAGTTAATTTAATGTTATTACTTTTGAAAATTATGAGACGGCTAAAATGAGAGACTGCAATGTGTACTTTCAATTTTTTACTTCACTGTTAAAATACAGTTATCAAAGAATGCAAAAAAACTAAAAAATAATAATAAATAATAAAAAATGAAATGAAACAAACCACATAAAATGAGCAAGCATACTACGTAAAAAGGGGGCTACAACATATTGACATTATAATATTCTCTTTTCAAATTTGCTAAACTCCCAATTGTGTATATTATTTCTTACCATTTTTTCACTAAGAAATGCTAGTGCAATAGTTCATGAAATAAAATTTACGTCAAACATGTCAATGTCTGGTGGTAAGTCAGCACAGTAACGGCAGGCTCGTCCTAATGTACAATTCTTTACTGGAAATGAGTGGGAGCTGTGCAGGAGATTTATACTGTGCTGGGACAATCCCGGGCCATGATCACAGATTTATAATTACCCAGGAGGAAAAAAAATGTTTATCATTATATCACAGAATTCATGTCTCTTGGGTATTGACATAATTTAACTCGACTGGTAAAACCCATTGGTGGCACATTTAGATTTCATCATATATTTTTTTCATCATTGATTTAGTAGTTACTGATATTGAAAGGAAAAATGAAGGGGTAACTGACTGTCCGTGATGGTCAACAGAAGTGAGTCATATTATGGTACCTGGTATCCACTGATTTACTACATTCTCAGGCTTCAGTGTTTTTGATGTCCCCATCACTGTCCACAACTGGGCTAGCAGAAGCTGAGTGTACATAGAATAGGTCACAGAGGTGCCTGTGGCTTTGTGGCCTATGTATAAAGTTGACACGGCAAGATGACATGTCTGGTCCTGTCAATCCATGGAAAGGAAGAGTTCCCATAATTGAGTTGACCAACTGATTCTGCAAGGGCTCTGGCCAGCCCCTTGGTGCTTTAAGAAGAATTAGCATATTAATGAAAATAACATTTCTTGGGAATGGGGCAATGTAGTGACATAAATAAGACATCAATTTACTCACCACAATCTTCCTCCCCAGGAGGTTGGCCTTGGTTATATTGTTGATAATGTAGACGGATGTTCTGATAATGTTGCGCCTTTCCACAGCCAGTAGGGACAACTGTGGCCTACTATTATTACTATTATTTCTGGCCAAATATCTAGTGCTGCTACTACCTACATTTTGGCTCTGGGTCTTTCATTTGGAACCCTTCCGTAGCCCAAACATGTTTGGACCTCACAGATAATGTTTGCTAACCCTGTGCATTTACTGTAGTTGTAGTAATCATGTATATACTAAAAAAATATATATATACATATTTACACTACTTACAATATGTTAGGAATATTTGGCTTGTGGGTGAAATTTCAGGATGTTTTGGTCCGTTATGTATTACGGAAAAAAAAGTCCTGTCGACAGGACTTTCTTCTCCATTATACAGAACGGAACCATTATTTGTGCCTATAGAAATGTATTAGGACGGAGCAAAACAGAATACCTCTCAAAGCCTTTCATTTTGCATTCCGTCCTAAAATTCTGTTAATTCCTAACGTTGATACAAACCCATCCTATTATTTTTTTTTATAATACTTTACTATTAGAGATGAGAGAATCGATTCGTCGATTCGTTGATTCGTATAGAATCTTGGGAATTTTTAGTACGCATTCGTCACGTAGTTTGTCCTATCAATTATACGCTATTGCTACGTATAAGTTACTCTATACGCTTTTGCGCACTAATTCAATTAATTAGCGATGCAGACTCCTCCCCGGTAGCTCCGCCCCATTCTCCAGTGCTCGAGGAAGACGAGGCAACTCAGGCAATTAAGATGGCGACACAGCGAGGCCCTGACTGGGAAGGCATGGTGTGGGGCACCGACCTCTATAAGGAGAAGGAACTGGAGGAGATCTACATCTCTCAACATGTCCGGCAGCCTAAGAAGTCGGTTAAGGTGCCCGCTGAGGTGTTCAATCCGCTGGCTGACATGGTGGAGGCGGCAGGAGTTCCCGCTCCGCCGAGGAAGGACTGCTCCCTTCACCAAAATTCGATGGTCCCCGAGGCTGTCACTGGAACGACATGACCCTCTGGGAATACAAAAACTTGGTAGAGGAATAGGTTGTGCAGGTGTTGGAGCACCCACGGTTCGGTGACCCCAAGCGCAGAAAGGGTACCGTTATGTGGTTCAGTGTCGAACGGGGAGTTGGTTTTATCACAGATGAAGAGACAGTAGAAGAATTATATGTGAATCGTCGTTCTGTAAAGCAGCCGTATCTTCCGCCCTTCCACCACAATCTCCACGCAGGGGATTACGTGGAGTATACCCCTATGAAGAGCCTCCTAGGCCCCTTTGCTACTGGGGTGAAATTCACTTACGCGACCAGCTACTCCTGCAGCGCCCCCGGAAGACTGGAGTGAGGAGGTCCAGGCTGCAGAAGAGGCTCGGTGTTCCCATCAGACCAATGATGGGACTCTGCGATCTGAGGAGAAATCCCAAACTCAGCTAGAACCCCTGATACCAGATTTGCCACCGCCGCCGATCCTTCATGTGGGACAGATGAGCACCAACAGTTTCGTGTATCAACCATCGGTGGTACAATACCAAGTGCCATGGCAGGTGCAGGCCGCACAGTCCGCCGTTTGCGGAAGACCGTTACTAGAGCCCTTACAGCCGGAGATTCTTTCACCTTGTATGCCGGCGGGAGGATCTGTCCCCTACAAGGTAAAGGGCAAGGCCCAAGTTGCCACGGCCCTTGCCAGTGTGACCGCCCTGTCACTACCAAGACCATCCCTGAGAGGTCGGTGGAGGTCTGCTGCCACAGCCAGTGTAGCTTTCATGAGGCAGGAGCACCCTCTCATGTCTTTTAGCTCCAGCAGCAGTGAAGAGGACCTGCTGGCCCTTAAGTAAGGATCCTGCAGCTTTTGTGGGAGCCACAACATGGACTTAACTTGAAGGGTGAGCACTAGTTGGCGTGTGTTTTTATTTTTGTTGCCCTGCATTTGTCTTCACCCAGATGGACATGGATTGTCAGGACTCCCCCCATCAAAAAAAAAGTTTTAACCAAGTTGCGCATACATGCGCCTTATCCCTTTTTTCCCCCTTGTCAGGTTATTGGGGAGCCCCTTGATAGAGGGCTTTTTTAAGGAACCTTTGCTGCTATTTTTTTACCCATTTGGATTACAATTTTACCTATGTGGATTACAAATTGCAACTGAGTTTGGGACTCTGCTCCAGTTGTATGACAAGCGTCAGAAGAAAAGAGACTTAAACGTGCCCGTGAGCAGACTAGGTAGGTGATATTTAAAATGTTTACATTATACATATAATGTATTTGCACTGTATTGTTTGCACTGTATTGTTTGCACTAATGTTTTTACCTTTCAGCAACGTTTTCAAGTATGTTTCCCATTGTGTGCATTTCTTTACAGGTACCTCAATGTGTCCTCATATTCACTTTATTGTATGGTGGATGGTTGTACTATGCACTTAGCCGAATAGACAGCACCTTACTTGTTCTACCTCAAATATACATACTGCCTCTGAGGGCGATTTCAGATCTGACCATTTACACTGGATCTGGCCCGGGGTCCGCAAGGTGTTGAAACGATGGCGCAAGCCTCGGATCACCTGCTGGATCACCTCCTTTTTATGCTGGTTCGGGTGGCGGTGTGCGCCATCGTAATCCTGCAGGTCCATCAGCCGGACTATGTATTTCAGCTGTGCAGCAGAGCTAAATGATGAGGATAGCCTGGATGCCATTTTCTAAAATTAACTCTGCCTCTGAGGAGTGCATGCCGCGGCCTCTTGTCGTGCGTGCCTGCGTATTACGTAATCGCGTACACAATAGTACACTGAGGATTCGTACGCTATTTGTACGCTCATGCGTATGTCTTCTATGAAGTTGTGTACATTTTTAAAATGAACGTTCGTTATTAGTGCGCGAATGTTCGCTAATAGCACATAATAACGTATATTTTGTACGCAAATACAACGAATCTATTCGTCGAATATACGAATCTTAGGAAAAGTTCGGCGAATGTTCTGCGAATATATATTTGAATGAGTCGCTCATCTCTATTTACTATTACAATGAAAATTATACAAACACTATCTATCGTATTCTTAAAAAAATGAAAAAATACAGAATTACATACCAAATACATGATTAAATAGTTAATATGGTTGAAAAAAGTATAAGTCCAAGGGAAAGGTGGGGATGTGAATTTTAGGCCTTTAAGGGCTTTAACCCCTTCCCAACATCCCCCTTACATGCATAGCAGATGTCAGGTCTTTGAAGATGGCTCCCACTCTGGAACGGAGCGAGCACCATATCCTCTGGGCGCGGGCATTTAACCAAATGTGGCCATGGCATCTGAGAGTATACTGTGGGGGTAACCCTGGCACAGTATCAGCTAAGCACAATTATTTTGAGGTGTATTTTGTTTACATTTTTAGTGTCAGGGGCACTATTTGCTGTGTGCAGTTATTTTTAGGATACTGTTTGCCAATAATTATGAAAGGGGGCATTATTTGGTACTAGCATTTTCGGGGGGACTGTTTCTGCAGTATAGTATTGGGTAGCACAGTGGGCACAGTATTGGGGGTAACAGGATTGGATGTTCAGAAGGTGGAAGGATGGAAAATGGAGGAAGCTAAGATGTCTGTCAATCTCTCCAGAGATGAAACATAACAAGAAATCTTCATGACCATGTGGTCTGAAGGAGATGAGGAAAGAGACAATCTATATCAGAGGAGACGTCACTGGATGTAAGAGGTATGTGGCAATGCCCTGTATGTTTTGAATGAAAGAAAGAAAATAAAAATTACAGCCAGGGGCGTTGCTAGGTAGGTTAAAACATTTGGGGCCTGGGCCCCTGATGTTTTGTCCCAGGCACCGAATTTCCTGTCTGCCAGCTAGAGGACAGTAATACAATTAAATCAAATGCACTAGAAGATCTGATCTGACCAGTAAAACAGGCAGTGGTTGAGAAGAACCTGCGATGATGTCACCATTATGTGACCAGTGCAGAAGAGGATGTCAGTGAAGAGGAGAAGACCTGGGGAAAGGTCGAAACATGAGGAGTGGTAAGTGAAGAGAGAGGCAGAGCAATTCTGGGAGTTGTGGTTATTTAACTGGGACTGTATGTTAGGGCTTAAGGGAAGGATGTTATTTACATGAAACTGTGTGTTGGAGGTGGCTGTTGGAGGGGGTGATGTTATTTACATGGTATTGTATGTTGAAGGAAGCTGTGGGAGGGGAAAATGTTATGTACATGGGACTATATGTTGATGGCGGCTGTTGGCGAGAGTGATGTTATTTACATGGAACTGTATGTTGAAGGCGGCTGGAGGAGGGAGTGATGTTATTTACATGGGACTGAATGTTTAAAGGGTAATGTTTACTTGGGATTGCATGCTGGAGGTTGTTGGGGAATGGGTGATATTATTTATATGGGACTGTAGATTGAAGGCTGCTGGGGAGGAGGTGATGTTATTTACATGGGACTGTATTTTGGAGGGGGCTGTAGATAGAGAGTTATGCTATTTACAGGGTAATATATATTGGAGGGGCTGGAGAGATGGTGGGATGTTATTTACATGGGACTCTATGGTTGAGAGAAATAGTGTTATTTACTGTACATGGGACTATATAGTAGAGGGGCTGAAGGGAGGGGAGTGATGTTATTTACATGGGACTGTATTTTGGAGTGGGGGAGGAGACATAGTGTGATGTTATTATAGGTGTTCTTATTACTACTGGGGGCTCTATAAAAGGGACTTATAGATTATTTCCTGCTAAGAACCCTATGGGGGGCCTTATTACTACTGAGGGGTCTGCAGAGAGCTTTATTACACTGGGGGAACCATTGGGGAAACTTATTTCTACTGGGGACTATGTGAGGCCATTATTAATATTGGAGGGCTCTTCTACTAATGTAGGCATTCTTGGGGAGCATTATCATTGTTGGGGGCACTGTAAGGGGCAGTATTACTAATGAGTGCATTCTAGAAGCCAATTACTATTGGTGGCATTATGAGGAGCACAATTACTATGGGGAGACTATCTTTATGGCACTCATTTTTCTTTAGGATAGTATTTGAGATATTGGGGAGCACAGCAAGCAGCAGGATAACACTGTGGAGGTTCCAGGTTAGGGTATGTTGATAGAAATGTGAGGAAGCTAAGATGTCTGTGTGTCACACACTGCAAAGACGAGGAGCGGCTAAGAGATGTTGTCCAGACCGAATAGAGACGATGATGACAGAGAAGATCTACATCGGAGGAGACGTCACCTGGGAGTCACTGGATGTGACAGGTAAGTGCTGCTCTATAGCAAGTACAGAAAAATGCGTTGTGCGGTAGGAGGGTTGATTTAGAAAACCGGGACATATTCATTGGGGTTTGGGCCCCGGATCTTTTGAGACCCTAGCAACGCCCCTGATTCCAGCTATCTAAAAAAAATAATGATAATCCTTTATTTTTCAGTTATCTCAAATCCATGATCCGAAACACATAGACATTGCATGTGTATTGTGTCTTTGGATTTTACCTCTGAAAAATAAAGGAAATTATTTTTATTGGAAGCTAGAATTTTCATCTTCTTTCTTTTATTCAAGCTGTATGTCAGCCTTGCCCAGACTTTTCTGTGCTTTCTCAAACATGTCGCACAGAGATTTTTGTGATCAAGCTATATACGTGAGAGCAAAAGACCTTGTTGGATTAAGTGACGTACAGAAAATGTCACCTGGACAGAAAATACGGATTGTAGTGAGTGGACAGCTGAACTGTGACACACAGAATGGTTCCACGCAGCTGTGTGAAATGGATTCATATCACTGAGCTAAAACAACAAAAAAACTATTTTTTTATATATTTTTTTTTTATATATATTTTTTTTTAGTTTTGTTTTTTTTTGGAACGTGACATGCAGAAACTATCGTAGACCTAACTCACACCCTGCTGACGGTGGCTATTTTGACTGCGACCCAGACAAATGTCGCGCAGAGATTTTTGGGATCAAATATAGTTCAGAGGATAGTCGCTCACCAATTGGTAGGGTGAATGATGAGGTGCACTACTTGTCAGCACACCCAAAAGCTGTATATATAAATACATGTAATTATAAGGTAAGTAGGCACACTCTAATGGGATTTAGACAGAATAAGTAGGGTGAGTAAATAAATACTTTAATAGATAATAGTATAGTTAATCCAGCGCTGGAAATGTTAAAACAGTAGTATACGAATTAATAGTAAATATAATCAAAATGAACAAAAAATGAACAAAAAAATATAAATAGAAACAAAAAATCCAAAATAAGTCCAAAAATCCAAATTAATTCCAAAATAAATCCAAAATAAGTTCAAAACAAGTCCTAAAATGTATAAAATATATAGAAATATATAGAAATGTAGTTCAATTGTTCACTTGAATATTTATAGTCCTGGGATCTGAATATTCAAAGGGTTAAGGTTGTTGGTAATACCATATTTATATAAACCTGTTGTTCACCTGAAAATATAGTTCATTGGTGATTCAGTGGTATTGATGATACAGCAGTTACATTGGTGATTCAGTGGTTTACATAGGCAAATAGCTTTTGGTAATACTTTACCACCCGGTGTGTTCACTGCAGAGCCGCAGGTCTGTATCGGGATGTCCACTGTAGAGCCGCAGGGCCGTCTCACTCTCCAGTTGTTCCGTGCTGCCGGCGGGTCTGTGGTGCGCTCTCTAGGCGCGCGATCCAAAAATTGCGCCTTTTTGCTGCCGATGGCGTGTCACGTGGCGTCCCACGTGGTACGCTAATAAATGGATAGTGAGTTTCCACCGATACTCTGTATTTGTTTATGAGTAACTTAGTGTTGCAGTTGCAATAAGTAGCCGTATGTTGCTGTATAAGCATAATATCTTCTCCAAGTTGTCCTCTTTTTCTCCAAGTAAATCACTGCTAGTCCAAACGCGTTTCAGGGTACAACACACCTTCCTCAGTGGTCGCTATATACGTGAGAGCAAAAGACCTGGTTGGATTAAGTGACGTACAGAAAGTGTCACCTGGAAAGAAAATACAGATTTTAGTGAGTGGACAGCTGAACTGTGACACACAGAATGGTTCCACACTGCTGTATGAAATGGATTTGTATCACTGAGATATAACAATAAAAAAAAGGGGTTATATATGGCGATAGCTGCACTACTAGTGCCAGCCAGCCAGCCAAGCCAGGAGACCAAAAAAAATTTCTTGTAGCCCTTAGAAGGGCTGTTGGGTTCTTTGTGGGTGATTCCTGCCTAACAGAGAACTAAATGCAGGCCCTAACACTGTCCCTGAAACGCAGCAGCTCTATCCCTAACGACATCCATACAGCATCTGAGCCGAGCACCGCGGCCAGTCACTAGTATATTCCAGGGTCACCTGATCAGGCCAGCCAACCCCTGCTATCGACATGTAAGGGCCCCACGTGATGCTGGGTGTACCGCAGAGTCTCCTGGCTTGTGATTGGCTGTGTTTATAGGCGCCAAAAATGCACGATGCGGAAGTTGCCATTTCCTCGAGCATGGCGAGATGCTCGTCCGAGCAGCGAGCACTTACAAGTACCGTAATATTCGAACAAGCACCAAGCTCGGACGAGTATGCTCGCTCATCTCTAATCTTTACCAAGCCAACTGCTGGTTGTTAACCTTATCTGTGTTGTCATGTGTAATGTCAATAGGATACAATTCAAAGACCATAGCTGATAAGTCAGAGTCCACACAGGAATCTCCCCGAGTGGATACAAATAACATTAGACTAACATATACAATATGTGCCAGCATGTCCTGAACCTTCCCATTGTGACTTACGCGATCCATATGTTTTTTTATAATGCTTTATTCATTTTTTAAATTACAATTAAAACCAGATGAGCCTTGGGTTCTTAAAAAATACAGAAATTATATACCACATACATAATTTATTATCTATCCCAACAACCCAACCTTCCCCTTCCCACCCAGAATACTAGCCAACAGAGGCCTCATCGTATGTTGAAGGAAATAAATAAAAATAGAAAGAGGATATATGTGGTGGTAGGTCCTGAACAAACTCATGGACCCGCCCAATGTGCCTTGTGCATTCAGTCTCTAGAATGGCTGGGAGGCTGTCCAACAATGAAGAGGTTTCTTCCAGGGAGTCAAAGAAATCGGTCTTGCCATCCATCAGTTAGAAAAATATACCAAGAAGTACATTCTTGGGGATGGCATCAGGTAGTCATTACTAGACATCAGTAAATTAGGTACATTTTTACTGTATGTCATAGGAGGAGTTTGTAAGTACGTGGATTTGTGTGCTGCCATAATGGAGCAAACCTTACTCATGGGTAAGTCAGAGGTTGATAATTATATCCTGAGAGTCCTAAAATCATGTTCAAGAAACACAATTAAAAAATTGGAATCAATCAATAAAAGAAAGTTACAGTAGAAACAAAACTGTTATGTGACCAAATTTTATGAGTCTGGAGTTAATCTTTAACACATTCCCCTCGCTAACCCCAGCAACGCAGATTGAACGTTGGAGTTCTGTAGACTGTATATGATAGGATTTATCATGGGGATGACAGTTGTATATATGATGTTGAACACTACATCCAGAACATCAGAGTAACGTGGTATCAGAAAGTCTACTAAGCCTGTCCCATAATAAATAGTGATGACGGTGAGGTGGGCAAAGCAGGTAGAGAAGGCTTTTTTTCGGCTTTCCTTTGTCTTCATCTTGAAGATGACAGAGAAAATTTTAACGTAAGAAATAAAAGTGCAAATCAGCGGAGTAAACACTAATGACAAAATTTCTATACCGGTTACTACAAAAAATATTTGTGTGGCTGTACAAGTGGTCTTTGTTAGTGACTTAACATCACAGAAGAACTGGTGGATGAGGTTGGAGTGACAGGAGGACATGTACACAGCTGAGGTGACATACAATAAAGAGTTTAATACAGCAGCTGTCCAAATCCCAACAACTATCAGGATGCAATTTCTCCGACTCAGGATCTGATGATAATATAAGGGGAGACAGATAGCGACATATCGGTCATAAGCCATAATGAAGAGAAGAATTCCTTCTAAACTCACCGCTGTTGCTAAAAAGTACCACTGAGTATAACATTGTGCGAAGGACACAAAGTGATTTCCGGACAATAACATGTACAGTAATTTAGGAACCGTGACCGATGTAAATAATATGTCTACAACGGACAAATTACAGATAAAGAGATACATTGGTTCATGTAACTGAACTTCCAGACATATGACTGTGATAATGGAGGAATTGATAAGGACTCCGACCAGATATATCAAGAAGAAGAAAGTGGTGATGAGCGGTTTATTCCTTGTCTTCCCAGAAAATGGCAAAATGTAGAAATATTTGATGGATGTCTCATTCTTCACCAATGATTTCGCCATCGTCTAGAAATACAACATGTATGTCAGCACAATGAAAATAGAGGAATGGAGAATGTCATGTAAAACCTAACCTATGAGATTATCAGGTCCTCCTGGTGGTTCCTGTTGATCCGGTTATTTTGTCATAATCCTTCTAGGCTTATTGGTTACTAGCCAGGTTTTGAGTCCATTTGTATTAAGTCTCTAACTATGCTTTATGTGTGACAAAGACTCCATTTAGTAGAGCTGAAACGTTGTTGATACATGGGCGAATAAAAACATCCACAATTTGTGGAAGTAGGAGGTTCATTTATGTAGGAGGTTAATCTTAGCTTGTTGGCAGTATGTAGAGCACAACTAGGGTGAATCTGTCTTTGTGGGCAGGTCGGTAGTGGCACAAAACACAGGAATCATTGGTTAAAAGTCCAGACAATGCGTATTTGCTTCATAAACACCACAGAGTATCCAAGTTTGATATTCAGCACGCCACAATCCGTCTGAGTGCTAACTAAACAGAAGCTTACAACATCTAGATACAGATACTTCAGATCAAGCATGGGGATCAGGCTTTTCACAACCACCACAGTTAATGCAGTCTTCAAGCTCTGACACTGAATTAACTTTTGAGGCTTGTATTTAGCCTCACAATTATCAGACCAGCAGCTACACATGGGTTTATCTCAGGCTAGGGGAAATGCTGTACTGGAGTGGGAGGGAATGACAGGTGTCTCTACCAACCCACCCACCATTCCGTAAAAATCCAGACTCATAAAAACTTTAAAGAATCATGCCTTGGCTGAAACAACCCAGCTTTCCTGGGTTCTTTTTACCTCACCCATCGGAGCATTCTGGGTGAGATATACACCCCCTACAAGTTCTTAACCATACACAGTGTTATAGATGATAGAGACAATTGAGGATATATAGTGAGAGTGTCGCAGCATGGTGGAGAGCTTTGTGGGTGAGAGTGATCAGTGCAGTGTTAATTATATTCTAAAGTAAATGGGAAACCAGTGCTGAAAATAATTACAATCTAATAATTAACACAATGCCTGCCAAGGTACCCATATGCTTTCATTTTTTTTTTTACTGTGAGATGACAGGAGAAAATTGCATGCAGAACAAGTATACATATTACTATGCGAGGCCATTACTATGAAGGAAATTGTAATGCTTTGAACAAAGACAAGCTGGATGATAAGACACAACCACGTGTCTCAATCCAGCTCTATTAGTATTTTTAAAGAAGATTTCCAGAACTAAAGATTTGTTAGCCTATCCTAATAATAGTCCATTAATATCAAATGGACTCTGAGCATCCTTGAGAATGTGCAGTACTCTAATAAGCGCTCAGTTATTGGTTGAAGCTATCGTTCATGCAGCTACCAAATCCATTGTTTCTGGACAGCAGATCGCTGTTTAGACAACAAGAAAAACCATGAATCTGTATGCAGATGAGTAATGGCAGTATTGATCGCTCATCCCCATACAGTGCACTGACGAGCAGGCGATTCATGCGAAGGAACGTTTCCTTTCTGACAATCGCCTACTCCATCAGGCAGTGTAAAGGAGCCTATAGTCTTGTAGAAAGAAAAACACTAAAAATTATGACATTACATGTGTAATTGCAAATGCTCAATTTATTTACTGCGTAAGGCTGAATTTCTGCAGGATATTTGGATAATCTCGCTCTATTGCTTTTTTTTTTTTTAGCTTAGCTGGTATATATTCCTCTTTTCATTTTTGACACGTTCAGCTCAAAACCTCTACACAGTTACTGACAGAAAACAGTAAAATGAAATCTAATCCTCCATCAGTTGTGAAAAAAAATATTTTTTCTTTCAATAAAATTGCTCTTCAAATATTCCTGCCATCAAATGCACATTTAGGGGTTCTGTGTACAGTTAATTTAATTTTCTAACTTTTTTTTAATCATGTAAATTTCCCAAGGAGACGGCTGACATGAGACACTGTGTCGAGTACTTTCAATTTTTTACTTCACTGTTAAAATACAGTTATCAAAAAATGCAAAATAAAATAAAATAAATAAATAATAAAAAAATAAAACAAACCACATAAAATGAGCCAACATACTAAAAAAGGAAACTACAACATACTGACTTTATAATATTCTCTAATTTAATATAAATTATTTCTTACCATTTTCTCACTATGAAATGAATGATGTGATCCTTGTAGAACAATAGTTTATGGAATAAAATTTACAAAATAAAGTTTCAGTGTCTGGTGGTAAGTCAGCACAGTAACAGCAGGCTTGTCCTAATGTAAAATTCTTTACTGGAAGTGAGCGGGAGCTGTGTAGTAGATTTATACTGTGCTGGGACAATCCCGGGTGATGATCAGAGATTTATAATTACCCAGGAGGAAAAAATGATTTTGATGTTTATGATTATATTGCATAATTCATGTCTCTTGGGTATTGACATAATTTAACTCGATTGGTAAAACCCATAGGTGGCACTTTTAGATTTCATCATATATTTTTTTTCATCATTCATTTAGTAGCTACTGGTATTGAAAGGGTAATTGAAGGGGTTACTGACTGTCCGTGATGGTCAACAGAAGTGAATGAGTCACATTATGGTACCTGGTATCCACTGGTTTACTAAATCCTCAGGCTTCATTGTTTTTAATGCCCCCATCACTGCCCACACCTAGGCTATCAGAAGCTGAGTGTACTGTGGCTTTGGGGCATATGTATAAAGGTGACAAGGCAAGATGACATGCCTGGTCCTGTCAATCCACGGAAAGGAGGAGTTCCCATAATTGTGTTGACCAACTGATTCTGCACGGGCGCTGGCCAGCCCCTTGGTGCTTTAAGAAGAATTAGCATATTAATAAAAAATAACTTTTATTTCTTGGGAATGGGGCAATGTAGTCAGATAAATAAAATATCAATTTACTTACCACAATCGTCCTCACCAGGAGGTTGGCCTTGTTTATAGTGTTGATAATGTGGACAGATATTCTTTAAAGTCTAGCTTGGAATAATTTGGCCCAAGTGTATAAAGAATTAGTCCCATTCAAAAATGAAATATTATGAGGGTATTATGAACCAAAAAGAGTTCAGCTTCCAGTGAGGACAATGGGGGTAGGTCAGCCCAGTGTACAGTAGCCATCAGGAAATCATGGTCAGAAGCATGTCTATTTGTAAGAACAAGCTATGGGTAGCAGAAAAGCCAATGGGTTAGGTTGCAGTGATGCCTAGTAATTTGATTTCATGTATAGTAAGTCCAGAGACCACTTGATCTTATTGTTAAAAAAGGTTGAGGAAGAACCTGCCGAGCACCGGGTGTACTCGAGCGCCATGCTCGTGTCCCCACCCTCCCCGCACGCTAATTAGAAGTGCCCAGAGGCGGAGCTCACCGCCATGGAGTCCTGGCTCGTCTGCTTTTTTTCACGCTCTCTCTACCCCTGTCACTGCCTCCGCCCACCCTCCTTCTCACTTGCGTCCTCCGTCTGTTCCAGTCTCTCCCCGATCCGGCGCATGCGCAGTGGCTACGCTGATGCTGTGCCCACAATGGGCAATGCAGTGCGCATGCACCAGCTCGGCAAGAGCCTGGAACAGACAGAGGATGCAAGTGAAGAGGAGGGCGGGCGGAGGCAGTGGCAGTGGCAGTGACAGGGGCGGGGAGAGTTTGAAAAAAAGCAGACGAGCCCGGGTTCCACGGCGGTGAGATACCTGGCCACATATTATTTTTATAGGGGACCACTATAAACCAGGCACCCTCCCCTCTTCAGAGTGGGGGGTCCCTGGTTTACTACTCGGTCCTCCCATTTATGCTCGGATGCTCGGCCGAGCACTCAAGCACCCCCTAGTGCTTGGCCAGAGCACCCGAACACACGAGCGTGGAGGTGCTCGATCATCACTAATCACAGGCAATGGCAAGACCCATTTCTTTGACTCCATGGAAGAAACATCTTCGTTGTTAGATATTCATCTTTTCATCATTTGCATGAGGCACAATGGGAAGGTACATGGGCTAGTTCAGGACCTACCACCACATATATTCTCTTTCTTTTTGTGATTATCCCCTTTACCATACAATGAGCCCTCTGAAGGCTAGTGCTATATTACTTTCATGACACCTCTCTCTTGTTTACTGGATTCATTGCTGTACTGTATCATTGTTTAAAAATTATGCCCCCATAATATTTGGTTGTGAGGGGAGCCTCATCTTTAGAAAACTTTTTGACAATGTGAACTTAGTCTATTTTTTATCTAAACATGCCCAAGTGGACCATGGACCACTTGGGATGTAAGATTTGAGACAAAAAAAAGGCCAGGTTTCTGAACAGTTTGCCAATAGAAAAAACAAACAATGGCTTTGTCACAGCCTTCTGCTTCCAGCGGCCCAGCTCGTATCTCTGTCACTTCTGGTTATTGCCAGACCTGCGGTGACGTGTCATGTACAGTATATTAATGTCCCTTTGATTGCCTCACAAATGTCATGGTTGGCCATAAAACACTCCTATTCTTGTGCCCTGAAAGAGAAGACCCAACAAAGAAACATCTTTATTTGGCAGAACTTTAATGAAATAGGAAACTATTGTTGTTCTCCTTTGTATCAAGTTACACAAGTTGATTCTATTCATCCGTATCAGTAACCCAAACAATGGGGAACACAAGCTGCTAGAATTTTACATGTTCTATAGTAAATGTTTAGCCTTTCTCCCCACCACCTGCTCACATTATACCAATATTCATATACTGTAAGGTCTGGAGACTCAATGAATCCTTGATTAATACTTTTGGAATTCTTATATATGTTTGTGGAGCTGGTAGAAGGTAGAAGTAGAAGTAGCAGTAGATGAAGGGGAATATGCTTACTTTGTGATGTGCTGTTGATGTTTGTACTTTTGTGAGTATATTAAAACTTTTTAGCGTATAACTTAGTCAGCGGTGCTTCACTATTGGTGCTTCCTCTCATGGCCACAAAAAGGAGGTCGGAATCGCAAAGAGAGGGGGGCCTGTCTATGAATCCAATGATTGACCTCATCAGTTGATTTGCACCTGGCTTGACTGTGATCTGGATTGCCTCTGGACTTTAGAACAGAGCGATCTTCTATTCTGTTTTGGTGTATTTCAGGGGAGAATTCTGGAAGAATGTGGATTTGTGCACTACCAAATCGGACTGGCACTTGGACAATTCAGAGGATGACATTTGTATGTATGCTGATAGTTGAGGAATTTCCAGCAGGTGCTGTCTCTAAGTGGTAGCGGCATCTTTCTGCTTTAGGGCTCATGCACACACCCATGCCGTGTTTTGCGGTCCACAAATTGTGGATCCGCCAAACACAGATACCGCCTGTGTGCGTTCTGCAATTTGCAGAATGGAACAGGCGGCCCATAATAGAAATGCTTAGTCCTGTATGCACAACGGACAAGAATAGGACACGTTCTATTTTTTTTTTTTTGTGGGGCCACGGAAAGGAGCAATGGATGCAGACAGAACACGGAGCACTGTCTGCATCTTTTGCGACCCCAGTGATATCTATTTTAATTGGTGACATTAAAGTTTGACTTTTCGTGGCTCTGTGTTGATATCATCCATTTGTCCAGCTTTAGTAGTGGGGAATTGAGAGTTGGAATGAGTAACAGTGTCTTAATGTCTGATCTTGTCAAGTGGTTTGACAACCTCTCCCTCTTTCTTTGGATTTGATTTTGTTATTCCAGTGGTCCGTGCCCACCGCCACCTCACTCCTCCCTGTGGGCACAGCCGCTGGAGTGCTCACCTCTCTGCCTCTTTTCTTCTGCCAGCGGTCCATGTCTGTCAACATCCTGCTGTTTTTTCCTGGCAGAGCAGCTCTGTCCCCTCGACAAAAGTTTGAGCCTGCTGCTTGCCTGCCGGACTTCTCATTACCCATAGGAAATTAATGCCTCTTCTAGCTCTTAAAGGGTCAGTACACACTCATTTCAATCTTTCTCAGCCAATGGCTCTTCATTTCAGGGTCTGTAAAGCACATTCTCCTGTGCCTGAGAAATGAGTTTCCTATTCTACTAGACTCTACTAGAAGGTGTGTTTATCCTGTCCGTCTACTCGCGCTTGATCTCAACTTGACTTTTGGACTTTGACTTTCTGCTCCCTGATTTGACTTCTGCCTGTTTCTCGGATTTGAACTTCTTCTGCCTGCCCTGACCTTTGGCTTTTGACCGGATTGTACATACTCTGCCGAGCCCAACCTTGGCTTGTACCTGACTATAGAATTGCCTGATCTGTCAGTTTTCCACACTGATGTCTCTTGAGCCCTATGGGTCAGCAGCCACTTAACAAAGAGAACTCAAAGATGTAGCAACCTGGTGGGTACCCAGATCATAATAAAGGTTGAAGATCAAGGGGTAACATAGATAATTCTCTTATGAATAATTCCAAGTCAAAGCTGTTAAGTTTCTTTTAATTGTATTCACTTAGTGCTGACATATTCCTCAGCACTTTACAGACATTATCATTGCTTGCAGTCCCTAATGAAGCTCAAAATCTAAGTTCTCTACCAGTATGTCTTTAGAGTGTTGGAAGAAACCAGAACACCCAGAGAAATCCCATTTCAGATTCAAACCTAGAACCCCAACGCTGAAAGGCATCAGTGCTAACCACTGAGCCACCATGCTGCCCCACAACAACACAGTATGCCTCAGCTGTTCAGAGGCACAATTAATCCATATCTGCTTCCATAAAAGATTGATCATAAATATGATTTTTGTATAGAACATGTTGAAGAATAAATCTAGATTATCAGACATCAGATAGGATGTTTGGCTTACCAGTTTGTCGATGGATCAAACCCTTAGCTGTTTCCTGAAGCTCTGGGTAAAACAGTAATTAGCATATAGTGATTATACAGTACATCACAGATTACAAACTCGCAAATATCAACCAATTTGACTGTATATCATTTAATATGAGCAGCATGGTTGCTCAGTGGTTAGTACTGTTGCTTTGCAGTGTTGGGGTCCTGGTTTTGAATCTGACCAAGGAAAACATCTGCATGGAGACTGTATGTTCTCCCAGTGTTTGTGTGGGTTTCCTCCGGGTACTCTGGTTTCCTCCCACACTCTAAATACAAACTGATAGGGACCTTAGACTGTGAGCTCCATTGGGGACAGCTTGATGCTAATGTCTGTAAAGCGCTGAAGAATATAGTACCGCTATATACGTGAGTAATAATAATCACAGGAAAGAGTGACAGTGAAATAGCTGCAGCCCTGGAGGCAATTGGCTTTATGTCCTTTTGACTATTTGTTGCTAAGTAAAAAATTTACTGTAGCTATCATAAGATCTTGAATAAGTAGCGATCATATGTGTAATTAGGAATATTATTTTTCCAAAATGTTTCCCACACAATTGAGTCTTAAACAACAAATAATTAAAAGTCAGATCTACAGAGTACTATCATGCAATTGGCAAACTATTTCAAGCCATACATTTTTAGAAGACAACTTTCTAATACCGTGCATTTAATTTTGCATCAACCACAGCAATGCAGAATGTTGATTTTGGCTTCGAAAACTGCATCAGGTAACCTGACTGTGCTGTTATACCCTTTGCTTTTTATTTGCTCACCAATCCTGAAGATTTTTTTTCAAAAACAAATTTCCCTCAGAAATCCCAACAATGCAGATTGAACATTGGAATTCTGTAGACTGTATATGAAAGGATTTATCATTGGGGTGATAGTTGAATACAATACATTAAAAGCTACATCGAGAACATCAGAGTAAGGTGGTATCAGAAACTCTACTAAGCCTGTCCCACAGTAAATAGAGAAGACAGTGATGTGAGATGAGCAGGTGGAGAAGGCTTTTTTCCGGCTTTTATTTGACTTAATCTTGAAGATAACAGAGAAAATTTTAACATAAGAAATAACAGTGCACATCAGTGGAGTGAAAACTAATAACACAATTTCTATACCTAAAATTAGAAAAAATATTTCTGTAGTTGTACATGTGGTCGTTGTTAGTGACTTAGCATCACAGAAGAACTGGTGGATGAGGTTGGAGTGACAGGAGGACATGTTCAAAGCTGAGGTTACAAACATTAAGGAGTTTAAAAAGGCGGCTGCCCAAATCCCGATAGTTATCAGGATGCAATTTCTCAGACTCAGGATCTGATGATAATGTAAGGGGAGGCAGATAGCGACATATCGGTCATAAGCCATAATGAAGAGAAGAATATCCTCTGCAGTCGCCACAACCGAGAAAAAGTACAACTGAGTATAACATTGTGAGAAGCAGACAAAGTGATTTCTGGACAATAACATGTGCAGTAATTTAGGAATCGTGACCGATGTACAGTGGAGGAAATAAGTATTTGATCCCCCACTGACTTTAAAAGTTTTAATACCAAAAAATAAATGAAACGTCTCATAATTTTATGCCAGCTTTATTTTAACAGTGCCACATAGAATATCAAAAGAAAAACTGAGAAAATTACATGAAATGAGAAATAAAAAATAATTTGCATTTCTTTGAGGGAAATAAGTATTTGATCCCCTAGTAAAACCATGACTAATGTTGGCTCCCACAGACCACTGACACCCCCTAATCACAGTGAAGTCGTTACCTGGATGAGAGACACCTGTCCCAAATTGTCACCTGTATAAAAGGCCACCTGCCAACAGTCTCAGTGACATTCCAACATCTCCACCATGGGCAAGACTAAAGAGCTGTCTAAAGATGTCAGGGACAAAATTGTTGACCTACACAAGGCTGGAATGGGCTACAAAGCCATAAGTAAGAAGCTGGATGAGAAGGTGACAACTGTTGGTGCAATTATTCGGAAGTGGAAGAAGTACAACATTACTGTCAATCGACCCAGGCCTGGAGCTCCATGCAAGATATCACCTCGTGGAGTCTCATTGATCATGAGAAAGGCTAAAAATCAGCCACGAACTACACGGGAGGAGCTGAGTAATGATCTCAAGGCAGCTGAGACCACAGTCTCCAAAAAAAAACATTGGTAATACACTGAGACGTAATGGTTTAAAATCCTACAGTGCACGCAAGGTTCCTCTGCTCAAGAAGGCTCACTTCCAGGTCCGTCTCAAGTTTGCCAATGAACATATTAATGACTCTGAGAGAGACTGGGAGAAGGTGCTGTGGTCAGATGAGACCAAAATTGAGCTCTTTGGCCTCAACTCAACTCGACGTGTTTGGAGGAAAAAAAATACAGAATATGATCCTAAGAATACCATCCCCACCGTCAAGCATGGTGGTGGAAGTATTATGTTTTGGGGGTGTTTTTCTTCTAAGGGCACAGGCCAACTTCACCGCATTGACGGGAAGATGAACGGGGCCATGTATTGCAAAATCCTGGGTGACAACCTCCTTGCCTCCACCAGGGCACTGAAAATGGGTCGTGAATGGGTCTTTCAGCACGACAACGACACAAAACATACAGCCAAGGAAACAAAGGAGTGGCTCCATAAGAAGCATATCAAGGTCATGGAATGGCCTAGCCAGTCTCCTGACCTCAATCCCATCGAAAATTTATGGAGAGAGGTGAAGTTTTCCATTTCCAAATGCATACCTAAAAACCTTAAGGATATGGAGATGATTTGCAGAGAGGAGTGGGCCAAAATTACTCCTGAAGTGTGTGCAAACCTTATAAAAAACTATAAGAAACGTCTGACTGCTGTGCTTGCCAACAAGGGTTTTGCCACCAAGTATTAAATGATGTTTTCCTAGGGGATCAAATACTTATTTCCCTCAAAGAAATTAAAATTATTTTTTATTTCTCATTTCATGTAATTTTCTCCGTTTTTGTTTTGATATTCTATGTGGCACTGTTAAAATAAAGCTGGCATAAAATTATGAGACGTTTCATTTATTTTTTAGTGTTAAAACTTTAAAAGTCAGTGGGGGATCAAATACTTATTTCCTCCACTGTATATAATATGTCTACAATGGACAAATTACAGATAAAGAGATACATTGGTTCATGTAACTGAACTCCCAGACATATGACTGTGATAATGGAGGAATTGATAAGGACTCCGACCAGATATATCAAGAAGAAGAAAGTGGTGATGAGCGGTTTATTCCTTGTCTCTCCAGAAAATGGCAAAATGTAAAAATATTGAAAAGATGTCTCATTCTTCATAAACATTTCATTAATATTCTAGGAATAGCACAAATGTATCAGCGATTTCACCACAATGAAAATGGAGGAAAAAAGAAAGAAAGTACATAACAGCTAATTTACTGCAGAATGTAATAGAGTGCCTATCAGAATGACTATGCATTGGTATACAGGAGTATTACACTGTATACTACAATAAATAAAAAAAGATTATAGGTTCAAGTCACCTAATGGGAATAAAAAAATAAAAAAGTTTTAAAATACAAAAAATAAAAATGTAAAAAATGGTTTCCCATTATGTAAAGATATACACACTTGGTATTACCACATCCAAAACAACTAAGTCTGATAAAATATCCCTTTATTTTACTGGCGTGATGAGCACTGAAAACAAATGCCCAATGTCAGCAATATTGTGTTTTGATAACCTCGATTTGAACTTGAATTAAAAATGACCAAAAGGTGCCACGTATCCCAAAATGGTAAGAAAAAAAACTATAACTTGCCCCACAAAAAAATGAATCCATCACACAGCTCAGTCAGCAGAAAAATTAAAAAGTTACTGGCACAAAGCCCATAATATGGTGACACAAGGCAACTTGTTTTAAACAAGTGTTAATTTTAAAAAAATTGTAAATATAACAAAAAATATACAAATGTGGAGTCTCCATAATTATACTGACGTGCAGAATAAAATTCAAATGTCATTATTACTGCATAGTGAACACTTTAAACACAAATCCCTAAGCACTATACTACAATTGCATGATGTTTTCCATAGTTGCCTCTAACATTTTTATACTTAAACAATTTACCTGATGTAGCCCAAAATGGTATAAAATAAAAATCCAGTTTTCCCTTTATAAAAAAAAACCCTCATATGACTATTTTATTGCAAAAATAGTAACAAGAAATGTTATGGCTTTGGAAATGTGGAGGCACCAAGATACAAAACTCTGGTGCATCTTTAAGGGGTTAACATATTTTATTAGCAAAAATATAAGTATTGCATTTAGAAAAATACATTATTAGGAAAATAATGGACAGGAATAAAAGCACAAATTCACACCAGTTCAATTCTTTGTAATAAAATGATTGAAACTATTTTGGTTCTGTCCAAATGAATAACAAAGACCAAAAATGTCTAAAATTAAATGGTAAAATTAAATCTGCTGTTTTTGCAATTTATTAGAGAGTAAAGGGTTGAATTTAAGCCTGCTGTTAAGATTCTCCCTTCTGCAATGGATTTTTTAGCTTGGCTGATATCCAATCCTTATCCACTCGGGAGGCTTTCAGCTCATCATTTCTGCAATATTATAGACAAATCAGTAGAATAAAACCAAAGCCTCAGTCATAGGAATATTTTTTGAGTAAATATGTTTATCAAACCTTATTGCTTTCATTTTAAATGTTATGTTAGTCATATGTATATGGTATTTTTATTAATGTGACAATATCCTAAAAAATGATTTAGAGGAAGCTGTGTATATATTTTATTTTACTTCATTAAAATATAATTTTCAAAAACATAAATGTATTTAAAAAAATCAGAAAGAATAATAAACCCTATAAAAGCAAGAGTATTCTCTAAAAAGAAAATTGCTAGACCCTCTGTTTTATAGAAATGAACCCTTGGTTGTATAGAAATTATTTGTTATTTAAGTAAACGATGTGACCCATGTAAAAAAAAATACAGGAAATATAATTTACACCAAAAAGTCAATGCCAGATGGACTTACCATTATAGTAACAGCAGGCTTGTCGTAATGTACAATTCTTTAATGTAAGCGAGGGGGGGGGGTGTAGGAGATTTATAGTGTGCTGGGACAATCCCGGGCGATGATCAGAGATTTATAATTACCCAGGAGGAGAAAATATGTTTATGTTTATATCAGAGAAATCATGTCTCTTGTGTCCAGACATTATGATTTGCTAAGATCTCTCTTTTAAGAGTCTGTTTTATCTTGAAAAACTTCAATGAAAAACTTTATAATTCAATGTCTACTTAATACATAAGGCAGAGCATGAAGACTCTACGAGGGTTTTCCCATATTATAGTAATGCACACAATGGCGCATGCCCTTATCTTTTATTAAGACGGTTTAGTACAGAATATGACAGGAGGTACTGTCAAGACCTAATTTCCTTCTATGCCAGCTGTATGATGGTGCCTAGCATTGTGCATGAGGTTACATATTGAAATAGTCTCTAGAATCCAAAATGAAAAAAAGGACATTCCATTCCTATAATATACTTTGAGTTTTGTAACTTACGGTGAAAGTATTAGTAATCAAGTTCATTGCTTTATTTTCCATGAAACAACAAACAACTGTACGGAACCTGAGATATCCCATTGTAAATCAATGGGATCTACCTGGTGCAGGTGTGAAATATAGGTGGGTCCCCAGCTCCATATGAGCAGCTTCAGTACTGGCAGACCCCTTATGTTACGAGGACGGCCATTAATCTTAATGCCAATAGTAGATTTCCCCTGCTGTAAAACTGAAGGCAGCTTGGACAGGTGGGAATTAAGCATGCACACCATCTGATTACTGGTCATGTAAAGTTGATTCCTGACCATGCATTCCATTATTGATGGCTGGCAACAGAACGGAGGAGGAGTCTGAATGAGAGAAGCAGAAAGTACTCACGTTGATGTGAAAGACATCGTAATGCCTGTGGGTGCGGTCTGGCTGCATCAAGGGAGGCTGGATAAGGAGGAAACTTGTTGCAGGGAGACTCTCTTGACTATCTAGGAGGGGGCAGTGACTACACACAGGATGCCACTGACAGGTTTCTCTGGGGATGAAAGGAGGAGCAGGAGGAATGCTGTAACCCCTGGCTCCAAGGTTTAGTGTCAGACTCAGAAGTTACCTCCATGTCATCCTGCTATAACTGAAAGGAGTAGTGACCCATTCAATCCAGAAGTTCATCCTCTTTCTCCTCAATGATAATGTTTCTCTTTTCCGAAGCCAGAGTGAATTATGGCCTACTACTACTACTGCCTGGATGACTACTGCTGCAACTACCCATATTCTGGCTCTGAAAGGACAAGCTCTAGCCCTAGGATTAGTGTCAGACTCAGAAGTTACCTCCATGTCATCCTGCAGTAACCGAGAGTAGTAGTTAGCCATTCAATCCACAAGTTCATCCTATTTCTCTCCAATGATAATGGTTCTCTTTTCCAAAGTTAGAGTGAATTATGGCTACTACTACTACTGCTGCTGCTGCTTGGATGACTACTGCTGCGACTACCCATATTCTGGATCTGAAAGGACAAGGCCTAGCCCTGGGTGTTTCATTGGAAACCCTTATGTATTCCAGGCATATTACCGAATGTATGGTATATAGTTACACAAAATAAGGAATGGTTTGCAAGACTATTTTATAGAATTCCCTTTCCCACATTATCTCCAACAAATAATAAAAAAAAACTATTGACCTCTAACTCAAGAAAAGAGTAAAATAAAAGTATAGATTTCTGAGGGTTCTTTCCACTAGAATGGAAATACGCCCAAGAAGATAAAGGAAATGCAGTATGAGTTAGATATGCGTCAGATATTGTCCCAGCCCGCGTACATTTTCATCACGCTATATATCATCAGTATCTCAGAAGCTTGTGAGAGGAAGCACCATGAAAAAAAAGAATCTCCCCCATTGTGTTTGTGTTTCAGTTGCTCACCAGTTACCAGTGTTCATGGTTGTATGTATCAGGAGTTTCTCTTCAAAAACCACATTCTCCTCACTAACCCCAGCAATGCAGATTGTACATTGGAGTTCTGTAGACTGTATATGATAGGATTTACCATGGGGACCATAATTGTATATATGATATTGAAGACCGAATCCAAAACATCAGAATAAGGTGGTATCAGATATCCTGCTAAGCACGTTCCATAGAAAATACTAATGACAGTAATATGGGAAGAGCAGGTAGAGAAGGCCTTTTCTCTGCTTTCTTTCGTCTTTATTCTAAAGATGACGGAGAAAATGTTAAAATAAGAAATAAAAGTGCACATCAACGGAATAAACCCATATATCAAAATTTCTATACCGGACACTACAAAAAACATCTGTGTGGTTGTACAAGTGGTCTGTATTAGTGACTTAGTATCACAGAAGAACTGGTGGATGAGGTTGGAGTGACAGGAGGACATCTTCAAAGCTGACATTACATATATTAAAGAGTTGAAAAAGGCAATTGCCCACATCCCAATAGTTATCAGGATGCAATTTCTCTGACTCAGAATCTGATGATAATGTAAGGGGAGGCAGATAGCGACATATCGGTCATAAGCCATAATGAAGAGAAGAATTTCCTCTGCACCCCCCACTGTTACAAAAAAGTACAATTGAGTATAACATTGGAAGAAGGAGACAATGTGATTTCCGGACAATAAGATGTACAGTAATTTAGGAATCGTGACCGATGTAAATAATATATCTACAATGGACAAATTACAGATAAAGAGATACATTGGTTCATGTAACTGAACTTCCAGACATATGACTGTGATAATGGAGGAATTGATAAGGACTCCGACCAGATATATCAAGAAGAAGAAAGTGGAAATGAGCGGTTTATTCCTTGTCTCTCCAGAGAATGGCAAAATGTAAAAATATTGAACAGACGTCTCATTCTTCATTAGTGTTTCATGAATATTCTAGGGAAAGCACAAAATGTATGAGAGATTTCACCACAACGAACCAGGCACATACATGAAAATGTCTTGACTCCATGCAAGACAACTCATGGCAGTCAAAGACCAAACATTAACCCGGAACATAGAACCCACACAAGACATAGAAACAGGAAAGGCAGGAAGACTAGGTAACCTTGATGTCTTACTACGTAGGTGGCCACAAAGACTGGGTAGAAGGAAACACAGGTAAGGTGCATAGCTCCAGCACCCAATAAGGTTGGAGAACAACTGACTCCCTGGCTAACAGCGACAGGATTAAATAGCACCTAGAGACCACAACCAGACCAAGACCTTAACCCCACGAGAACAAGACAGGGAAGAGACCAAGCATTCAAGGAGCAGTGCACACACAGGCTGCCAAAGCAACACTTCGCCCCTGGCAATCAGCATACACAGCATTAACCGCAGCCAGTATGCCAGAGCACAAAAGTGAGAAACATGGAATGTGTCACAGTGAACCACATTGAGACTGTGACAAGTAGTAGCAGCAGCCATTTCAGTCTCCTCAAAATGATGGAGCAGTTTTTCCATGTGCTGCCCTAGTGAACAGGCCAACAGCTCAGGTTCAGGCCTACCTAAACTACAGCCAGTCACTGTCGCATATCCAATTCCAATTTCTGGGCAGTCAGACTGGAACAGTGGCCCAAACTGGCACAGCACGCTTTCTATCTTCTTTCTTGCCCAGCCTTCAATGTTATCTCTGAGAGAGATTTCAGCACTGGGGGAAAGGGGTGTTGTGGTGACAGGTGACACCCAAGTTGTCCTCCATCAATGTCCAAAACATCCTTTTTGTCAAAATGAACCAAGCCTGGATTAAGGAGGATTTTCACACTCCTCCGGCTGATTATGATTAATAGACTTCGCATTGCTGGCGGTGCCCCATCTTCCCACTGTTGCTGTCTGTCTGCCTACCATCGCGTTCTGTATGGCTACAGCCTGCATAATGCCACAAATGTCTCAATTGTCTGTTGACGTGTATTCAGCTTTCATACAGTTGACATTTTCAATTTTTAAAATATTTTTTTTTATTTTTTGGGGATGGTGGTTAAATGTAATTAATCAGCATATGTATGTGATTAATGCATTAATACCAACATTTTCTCACAGTTCAGGCTGATTCTGATGAATACACGTAGCCTTGCTGGCGGTGCCCCATCACGCCACTGTTCCTGCCTGTCTGTCTGCCATCACGTTCTTTATGGCTGCTGCTGCAGCCTGCATCATGCAACTTATGCCACTTTCCAACCATTACATTCTGTACGGGTGCTGCTGCCACCACCGTCGCCATTATGCCACCGCCGCCATCAGGCCATGTCTGCGACCTGCTGACCATCATCTTCTGTAAGGCTGCTGCTGCCTCAATCATACTGCTGCTTTTCTGCCAACATGCTCCTCACTGTTAATCCCCTACTGCCACCACCATTAACACAAGGCATTTACCGCCACTATCACTACTACTACTAATACTATTGCCACTGCTACCTATAGACAGCCTTGTATTAGGCCGCATGCCATTATATCTGTACTGTACCCTTTCCACATCCACACTACACTGCTGCTTCTTCCAATTAAAAGGGATAATTTTTTAGGCTCATTCACATGACGCTTTTTCTTCTGACAATTAACACATGTGCTTGTCTTACAGGCAAGCATTCTGACCTGTCAAGGGTAGATATGTATCAGTGTAAGTGTCACTACATTGCTGTCATTGCATTCAGAGATTGGGGAGGGAATAAAAATAATAAAAAATGAACAAAAAGCAATAGCAAGTTTTCCTAGAAAAAGGAACATGAAGAAAAGTTGCTGCCACTGCAAGAGGAGGAGGGGGAGTTGGAGGTGGAGGAGCAAGGGGACAGCACTGTTGCCTTGCAGTACTGAAGTCCTAGGTTCGAATCCAACCAAGGACAACATCTGCATGGAGTTTGAATGTTCTCCCTACATTTGCGTGGGTTTCCTCTTGGTACTCCATTTTCCTCCCACACTCCAAACACATACTGATAGGGAACTTAGGTTGTGATCCTCATTGGAAGGGGTGTGATGCTAATGTCTGTAAAGTCATGAGTCCTAGGAGGCTAGGGAGGTTATATGTCAACTTTCAGGGCAATTGAAAAACTTTGACTCAGCTCGAATCAATTCGGGTCCGAACCAAACGTTTTCACAAATTTGTCAAACCGGACCCGAAACAAATCTTGAGTGGTTTGCTCATCTCTAGGAAACACATAAAAGCTACTCCTGGAAGTAGTCCCTTAGGGGACTAAAAAATGAAAAAAAAAGTCTTTTATAACATTTATAACATTTTAAAAATTTTAAAACCCTTTACTCATTATATAGGTAAAGATAAAAATGTTTGGTATTACCACATCCACAACAACCAAGTCTATTAAAATATCTGTATGCTGTAAAAAAAAATTATAATGCCAGCATTAAAGATGAGAGAAGTTTTGGAATATTCGGCCAATTTGCCCATTTCTTACCAATTAATTTGTCACAAATTGATAGAAATCAGGTATACCTGTACGTTATGGTGGCTGAGAAAATGTAAGATTAACTGTGAATGTGCCAGCAGTTCAACAAGATGCAGAAGGTAATATATTAGACTGCCCTTTAATACTGAGACACAGTAATTTTATGTAGAAACTAACAGAAATTATCAGATTAATTACGAATCAACAAGATGAAGACGGTGATATATTAGACCACTCTTTAATACTAGGGCACAGTAATGCTATATAAACTAAGAGATTACCTGAGATTGCATAAGTAGTTCAACAAGATCTACACGGAGATTACACTCAAACTACACTTTCTCTGCAGTCTCCCTATGCTCTCCCTACAGTGTCTTAAAACTCTCCATATGATCTCTCTACACTGTTTCTGCACTGTCCCTGCACTCTCCCTATCCCATAATCTACAATTAAAACACTGTCCATAATGCAGAAGCGCTTGTCATGTCACTCCCTAATCTTAGCTTACAGTGAAATTGCATAGACCTCACAGGATGCATATAGGGCTGTGACCTCACAGGGGATGGCTATCTGCTGATTGGCTGGCTGCACGGCATCATGGGTCATATCATGTTCCTGGGCTTTCACTTTGTAACATCAGTTATTTTAGAAAAAATCAGATTTGTTACCACAAAGCAAGATTTGTGGCATATTGAATTTTTCCTGAAATTCGGATGGAGGTCAATTTTTTTTTAACTTCGATTAGCTCAATACTAGCTAAAATTATTGTTTTTTTGTCATCTCAACAAAATTTAAATAAAAACTTATGAAAAGGTCCCATGTGTCCCAAAATGGTAACAATGTAAGCCATAACTTGTCTCACAAAAAAATTAGCTCTCACCCATTTCTGTTAGCAGAAGAAAAACAGCATCAGAATATGGCAACATAAAGCAACTTTTATTTTAAACAATTGTTAATTTAAAAAAATATACATATATATATAACAGAAAAACTTAAATTTGGAGTCTCCATAATGGTACTGACCCACAGAATAAAGTTTACATGCCTTTATTACTGCACAGTGAAACCTGTAAAAACCTTGAAATGCATTGTTTTCTTTTTTAAAAGTTAAACAATTCACCTGATATAGCCCCACAGAATGATCCCCATGTAAAACAGGCCTTCATATAGCTGTTTTGTTGCAAAATAAATAAATTAATAAATAAAGTTATGGCTTTTAAAATGTGGAGTTAAAAAAAGGTTCAAGAAAATAAGACAAGACTTAAAGAGGACCTTTCACCTCTCCTGACATGCCTGTTTTAATAGCTCCATGCATTCCCCACGTACTAACAATTCTGGAACATCTATTCTTATGGCTCCATGTTGTGCCATTCCTTTATTATTTGCACTGGAAGTTATGAATGAATTGCTATTTGTCTTCAGTAAGGGAACAGAGGGGAGGTGACCAGTTGGGGGTGTGTACCTGTACAGTGTGAACATGGCAGCACTGATTGGATAGAGTCAGTCTGTGCAGGGACACACCCCCAACTGGTCACCTCCCCTCTGTTCCCTTACTGAAGACAAATAGCAATTCATTCATAACTTCTAGTGCAAATAATAAAGGAACGGCACAACATAGAGACATAAGAATAGATGTTCCAGACTTGTTATTACATGGGGAATGCATGAAGCTATTAAAACAGGCATGTCAGGAGCGGTGAGAGGTCCTCTTTAAGTACCAAACTGGTCTGCATCTTTAAGGGATTAACATATTTTATTAGTAATAATGTAAGTTTTGCATTTATAAAAAATACAATATTATATTCCAAAACTAATGGACAAGAATAGAAGCATAAATTCACACAAGTTCAATTAGTTGTAATTTAATAATTTAAGATATTTTGGGTCTGTCCACCTGAATAAAAAAAGACCAAAAGTGTCTAAAATTGAATAGTAAATATTAAATCTGGTGTTTTTGCAATTTATTAGAGAGTAAAGGGTAAATTAAAGTCTGATGTTAAGATTCTCCCTTCTGCAATGGATTTTTCAGCTTGGCTGATATCCAATCCCTTATCCACTCAGAAGGATTTCAGCTCATCATTTCTGCAGTGTTACAGACAGAAAGCAATAAAATAAAATCAAAGCCTCAGTCATGGAAACGTTTTTTGAGTTAAAATGTTTTTGAAAGAGTATTGCCTTCATTTTAGGTGTTACTTTAGGCATACATTTATTATAATTATGTTTTATAATTAAGACAATATCCTAAAGGGACGACTGACATGAGAGGCTGCTGTGTATATATTCCATTTTTACCTCATTGCTAGAATTAAATTTTCAGAAACACAATAATTAAAAAAATCTGAAAAAATAATAAACCCAATAAAACGTATAACAGAGTAAGATTATTGCTAGACCCTCTGTTTTATAGAAATCGACCCTTGGTTGTATGGAAATCATTTGTTATCTAAGTAAATGATGTGACCCATGTAGTAAAAAACACAGGAAATATAATTTATACCAAAAAGTCAATGTCAAGTGGACTTACCATTATAGTAACAGCAGGCTTGTCCTACTGGAAGAGAAGGGGGCTGTGCAAGAGATTTATACTGTGTTGGAACAATCCTGGGCGATGATCAGAGATTTATAATTACCCAGGAGGAAAAAAGATGTTTCTGATTATATCCCAGAATTCATGTCTCTTGTGTCCAGACATTATGAGTTACTAAGATTTCTCTTCTCAGAGTTTGTTTTACCTTTAAAGAAAAACTTTACTAATTTGACTTCTATTTAATACACAAGGACACGAAAAGCCCTATTTACTGTACTTCTATGCCTTCTTTATTATGGTGAATAGTATAGATGAGCAAACATGTTTCTAATGAATCAGGTTCGTTACCAACTTTGCAAATTTTCGGATGATCTTTTTAGGTTTGTTTCCGAGAAATCCAGTAAAACGGTGCGTATCTCCATTTTACTGCAAATGTCAGTGGAAAAAAAGCACTAGGGAGGAAGAAGGGTACTTACATGACCCCGAGAGGAGGAGGTGGTGGTGGTGGGGATTTGCCCTTATTGGCTCCTAGGCTGACAGGCTGACAGGATGAGCCAATTAGTGCTGCAGCAGGCAGGAAGGTGCACTATTAGAACAAGCGGAATGTCAGGGAGTAAAAAATTCAAATCAAGATTGTAGTCTACTGCCAGGGACAATGGAAGGAAAGTCTAGAAGTACAAACAAAAAATGCGTGTTTAGAATAGCGAGGCAGGGAAGCTGTCAGCCAGGGAGTGAGAAGTGAGAAGCTGAGGCTGGCTGTGCCTCCTAGCACAACTGCACCTGCTGCAAGCTTCAAAAGCAGCTACCTACAAGGGCAAGTTTTACAAACCATATAAAATGCTTAGGGTAGCTGAAAAAAACTATCATTAATTGATAACTTAATATTAGGGCTAAATCCATTCATTTATATCTCCACACAGTTTTTTTTTTTTTTGGGGGGGGGGGGGATTTATTGAATTTATTCAAACCAGCATATAGGTGATCAGTACATCAGGCCTCAGTCATCCATTTTCATTTATTTCTTTCTCCACATGGTTGGAATTTTTTTGGGGGGTAGATGTTCAATTTAATTAAACCAGCGTATAGGTAATCACTACACCAATACACAGGGTAGTGGACCAATTTATCTGTGAGTGATAACGGTATTCCTTCCAACCAGTGCAGTACATGTATGGTGTTAGGTGGGACTTTAAAGATTTGGAATATGTAATATATTAGTGGCTCACCACCCTGAGAAATGAATGTGAGGTGCCCTACTCTCGGCCCACCCATATGCCGTTTGGAGGTGAATAGTAGATAGATTAAAGGTAAGTAGGCACTCTCTATTTGAGATAAAAATGGATGTATTTATTTAGGAGTAATCAGAGTATTACTCATAACGCATTAAAATATAAAAAATGATAAAAAGTATATAAATGTCAAAAAATATCAAAAAATATATACAAAATCTCACAAATAGGCATACATCAAACATTTAATCCAGCACTGGTAAGGAATAAAACTAAAGAGGATAATGTTAATAATAGTCCACTATTAAACGTTCATTGAAAAAACATAAAAATAAGTCAAGTGTGAAATATATCAAGTATAGAGATATTTCCTGAATCCAGAAATGCTTAATTATAGAGGTTTTAAACAGTCCACAATAAGGATGAGCATCTGAAGTTCCAGTTATGAGAGAAGTGTTTTCAGGGAGTTTTTATAATGTATTCAAGGTCTGTTGACCTGACTCATTGTGCCCTTCGATTGTTTAGGTGTAAATACCAATACCATTGGTGATTCAGTGTGCGCTATATAAGTTAATAATCGGCGGGATGCTGTATTCTTGAATGGGTATCTGTTTTGTTTACTCCCTTTGGTATCCGTCGTGTTTGTGTATCAATCAAGCGATACTGTCAAGCGATACTATCACAATCCAGGAGTGCTCCTTTAGGCCAGATCAAATTCACTGCCAATAGTAAACTGTCCCAAACGAGTTTCGGGGTTCATACCTCTTCCTCAATGGATGGCAGTGTGTCTGTCTTGTCTGGTATTTATATAGCACCCTATTTAAGGGGTGGGAGGATATATCCTTAATTGGCAGTGTCCCAGAAGTTTTTGGGAATATCTGGATTTGAAGGATCTGGAGTCTTCTCTCTATTATCCTTTCAATAATGGTCAATCATTAGTAATATAATCATGAATTACTCAAAAATAGTTTAAAAAAAAGGCATAAATATAAAAAAAGGCATACATATAAAAAAAAGTATATAAAAATATAATATGTATATGAGAATATGAAATGAGCTCTCAATATATGTTCATGTGGTGACTAAAATGCTCATATAGTAGCTAGAATTGGGATATATAGTTAATTGTACCTAATAACATAGTATATATCCATCTAAGGCAGGGGTGCACAACCTGCGGCCCGGGGGCCACATGCGGCCCTTGATACCAATCTGTGCGGCCCTCAACTATCTGATAACAGACATGTATGTCTATGTCTTGTGGTTGTTCACATGTATTTTCCATGTATTCTCCCATTAGATGGGAGTTCTGGAACTGTAGCTAGACATTATGGGTATATACTGTGTGTTCAATACACCATAAATACAGTATTTCATTTTTTAATACCCCTTTAAAATTTTATTTTCGGCCCTTGACGTTGGTTCAGTCGGACAATGTGGCCCCCACCCAGAAAACATTGTGCACCCCTGATCTAAGGGATTTAGACATTATAGAGTCCTATCTATATACTGTATAATATATAATATAATCTAAAGATGGGGGATAATCATATAGTGAAAGGTAAACTCAAGTGATGTATCCCTAATATAGGCAAATGGAGAATTATAATAGTCATAAGATCACCCAAAGGTGTATCAAGAATCACCCAAAGGTGTATAAAGTTGGCACCTGCTTGCGAGTGCACTGGGCCATGGCATCTGGAAGTGCAAAAACCTGAAAGTGCACCCTGGCGAGGATTGGGGAAGGAAGAGTGTGTGTGCAGTAGCCTCTGTAAGCTGCACATTAGTTCTTATGGAGCCCCTGTCTGTGGCAGTTGCTAAAGTACATCAAGCAGCAAACATTCCTATAGCTGCCACCCCACCAACTCCAAAAGGGCAAGGTGGTCAGTGGCAATGGGCACAACTGCCTGGCCACTTTGAACCAGGGGGAAATAACACATGCTCCCTGCATGGCCTTTTAAGAAAATGTGAATCCTCCCACTCCCCCATGGGAGTTTCTCATTGTGGGTCTCCAACAGCTACAGGGAGACAGCAAGATGTGTTAGCCACTCTTCTTCCTCTTCCTTTGTCATCACCTGTTGCATGAGCATCAGAGTCCCTTCAAAAATGAGGGGATGCGGGACAACTACAGTTTGAACGGCATGAGTTGCCAGTGCCAGACCTGGAAACACATGCTATTCTGCATGACAAAACTGTTGACTGCTTTCGGCTGCTCAAACAGACACTCAAGCATATGCAATGTTGAATTCCAGCGAGTTGGAATGTCACGGATTAAGCTGTGTAGCGGCAGACCATTCTGAAGCTGCAAGTCCAGAGGAGCATTCATTAGTCTCCTGGACATTGCCATCATCTTGCCCAAGCCAGTGTATTTTTGGAAAACTTTGCACAACTAGGTTAATCATGTTTGCCATGCAGAGAACATTTGTTATTTCCCTGAGGTTCAGCAAGGACACTAGGTTGCTTCCATTGTTGGTTATCACCTTGCCCAATTGGAATTGTTGGGGAGACACCCAACCGGATGTTTTCTGCTTCATGTACTTTAGCAACTGCTCACCTGTGTGTCTACTGTTGCCCAGATCCATCAGCACCAACGCTGCATGGCAACGCTTGACTTGACATATGATAATAGGGAGGGGGTGGGAGTCATGTTGTGTACTGCTGCTGTGGGAGACAAGAGGGTGTCAGTGGAGGATAAGGTGGAGTAGGCCAGACCAACACAATTGTGGAGGTGTCAAAAGCACCTGGCCTTGTTGTTTGGGGTGCTGCCTTGCTACTGCTGCAAAAACAAACAAAAACATTGACCTAGTGGGCTGTGAAAGAAACGTACTGTCCTTGCACATAACAGCTGCTCAACATGTCCACCATGGCGTTTACCTCGTTGCAAAGGGACATAAGGAGCAGCCTACGTTCTTCGCCAAATGAGAGTACTAGTCAAGGATGGCTTTTTGGGAGAAATAATGCTGGATAGGCGTTTACAGTTATTTATTGGCCAAACATTCCGTTAACAATGCCATAACAACTGAGCGGAGGAGAAAGAGTCAGAAAGTTATGATGACGATGTGAAAGCACTGTACTGCCCGTGGATGCAGACTGGCTGCCGCATTGGAGGCTGGAGAAGATGAAAAATCTTATTGTGGTAGCTTGTGGCAACCTTTTTTTGCCAACGCTATGGGGTGATGCCGCTTCATGTGGTTCGATATAGAACTGTGGTGCCTATGCTTGTGTACTCACTGCTTATTTTACCCTTGCAGATCTTGCATAGGGCAATGCAGCATGCAAAAAAACTGTTAGATGCTAGAGCTACTGTAGCTGCCTCCGAAATTGTCTTAGCCCTAGCACATTTCAAGCCTGATGTCTCCACTTTATCTGCAGCATCTCCAGTTCCTGAAGCAGATCTGGCCATGGCAGTGCCTTGGGAGGTTCTGGCCGTACATTGCCCTTGGTCTTTATTGCTGCTGTTACTGCCACTACCCTCCTCATCAGATGTTACTATTAATCTTCCTTAGCACCCCGATCCAGCTCCCCGGTCCTATCCAACACACAGTCAACATCATAGTCAGCACCATTATTGCCACTTTTATCAGACTGTGATATCTCATAGTGGACTCCTTGGCCCCCCTTCCAGTTCCTTGCTCTTTATTTGCCCTGACTGCCACGGTAGCTACCACTGAACCTGCCTCCATCACCCTGACTAAAAATGCCAATACTTCTACCACGGACACAGCTATGCATGGGGTCCCCTGACTCTCCTTAAACCTCCTACTCTGGGCAATCCAAACACTGAGTGTTGTGATGGGGTTCTTTTGCAATTTCTTAGGAAAAAGAGAAGCCCCACTAGGCGGGTTCAGTGAAGACAGAGAGAACACCACTGACAGGCTTCTCTGTGGCTGATGTAGTGCAGAAGGAATGCTGTGACTAGAGATGAGTGAATCGATTCGTCGATTCATTGATTCGTATAGAATCTTGGGAATTTTTAGCTGTCCTTTTATTGAGCCCCCTTCACTATAGTCATGCCCTCTCTGTGCCCCTTTCACAGTAGTAATTCCCTATCTGTGCCCCTTCACAGTAGGAATGCCCTCTTTTTGCCCCCTCACAGTAGTTATTCCCTTTCCATGACCCCTTCACAGTAATAATGCAAACCCTGTGCCCCCTCACATTAGTATTACCCATCGTGCCCCCTTCATGGTAGTAATGCCCAATGTTTCCCTTTCATAGTAGTAATGCCCACTGTAGCCCCTTCACAGTATTAAAGCCCTTTGTGCTCCCTTAATAGTAATAATGCCCTCTGTGCCCCCTTTCACAGTAGTAATGCTCTCTGTGTTCCCTTTATACTAGTATAGCGTTCTGTGCCCCCATTATGGTAGTAATGCTCTCTGTGCCCCCTTATAGTAGTAATGCCCCTTGTGCCCCCTCTGTGTTAATAAAACAAACTACAGTAACTACTTCCCTTTTCCCGTTCCTGAATCTCACATCCCACTCTGCAGCCCTGTGTAAAAGGAGCACAGACAGATTCCCAGATGCAGGTTTCTCCCACACAGGCCAGCAGTGTGATCTGTGTCTGCAGGCTGATTGGTGGAGCAGGAAGCAGAAGGCTCCCTGCTTCACCATTCAGTGTGGGTGAGATGTAATGTGGAGAGCTGAGCGGTCAATGAGTGACAGGACCACAGCTCCCCAGCACTCCAGCAATGAGCGCTTCCATCTGTATCCCACCCCTCCCCTCCATTTGGCATGCCACTGACCTCAACCCAAAAATAGGTTTATGTCACTCACAGAATTACCAAACAGATTACGTTTGTAACTGTTGTATTTATGTGTTGCAGATGCAAAGCAAGTGTATCTCAACCCAAAAAATGGGTTTATGTTTCCTACAGAATTAACAGATTCTTCCAACAAGCTTTATTCTGCATCCGAACACCAAACCCGAACACAGACTTCAGCGGCAAACTCCGTGTTTGGGTGCCCGAATCCCAGATGTTCTTTACGCAAAGTTCGGGTTTGCTTATCCCTACTCTCTCTCCCTTTACTACCCACTTCTGATTTTGACTTCCAAAACTGCATGCAGAAACCTGACCCTGTTTCATGGCCTTCTTAGATTCCAATGTCCTGGGTGTGCCATATTTCATAGTGTGCAGTGCACCCTACACAGCTGATATTACAGATGGTGACCCCTTTTGAATACTTTGTTATAAAAAAAAATGTTTTCATTGTCTTTAATAATACAAGTGACGTTTACTTTAAGAGTAATATTTTTTTAAAAGCTTCCCCCAAAATGCATTTATTACATTGCATCTTACACAACAACAAAGGATTGAAACTCTGAAGTACCAAGCACTGATGTGCTACTCCCAAAATATTTCTACATTATAAGGTGCCAACTTTACGTTTCAGTTGCTCACCAGTCACTCGAGTTAATGGTTGTATGTATCAGGAGTTTCCCTTAAAAAAACACATTCTCCTCCCTAACCCCAGCAATGCAGATTGTACATTGGAGTTCTGTAGACTGTATATGATAGGATTTATCATAGGGATGAGAGTTGTATATACTACACTAAATGATACATCCAGAACATCAGAGTAAGGTGGTATCAGATACGCTGTTATGCATGTCGCATAGTAAATAGAGATAACAGTGATGTGGGATAAGCAGGTGGAGAAGGCTTTTTTTCGGCTTTCTTTCATAGTCATTCTGCAGATAATGGAGAAAATTTTAAAATAAGAAATAAAAGTGCACATCAATGGAATAATCCCAAATATCAACATTTCTATACTGGACACTATAAAAAACATTGGTGTGGTTGTACAAGTGGTCTGTATTAGCGACTTTGCATCACAGAAGAACTGGTGGATGAGGTTGGAGTGACAGGAGGACATGTTCAGAACTGAAGTTACATACATTAAAGAGTTTAAAAAGGCGGCTGCCCAAATCCCAAAAGTTATCAGGATGCAATTTCTCCGACTTAGGATCTGATGATAATGTAAGGGGAGGCAGATAGCGACATATCGGTCATAAGCCATAATGAAGAGAAGAATTTCCTCTGCGACTCCCACTGTTACAAAAAAGTAGAACTGAGTATAACATTGTGAGAAGGAGACAAAGTGATTTCCAGACAATAACATGTGCAGTAATTTAGGAACCGTGACCGATATATATAATATGTCTACAATGGACAAATTACAGATAAAGAGATACATTGGTTCATGTAACTGAACTTCCAGACATATGACTGTGATAATGGAGGAATTGATAAGGACTCCGACCAGATATATCAAGAAGAAGAAAGTGGAAATTAATGGTTTATATGTTTTCTCTCCAGAAAATGGCAAAATGTAAAAACATTTAATGGACGTCTCATTCTTCATTAATATTTTATTGATATTCTAAAATAAGCACAAAATGTATCAGAGATTTCAGCACAATGAAAACAGAGAAAGAAATGAAAATAACATATACTGTAAGGCAGAAAAAAGACATCTGTCCATCCAGTTCTTCCTGTTATCCTACAAGTTGATCCAGAGGAAGGCAAAACACCCCTGTGAGGTAGAAGCCAATATTCCTCACTTTAGGGGAAAAAATTCCTTCCCGACTCCAATCAGACATCAGAATAACTCCCTGGATCAACGACCCCTCTCTAGTAACTATAACCTGTGATATTATTACCTCCAGAAATACATCCAGGCCCCTCCTGATCTCTTATAGTGAACTTACCATCACCACCTCCTCAGGCAGAGAGTTCCATAGTCTCACTGCTCTTACTGTAAAGAATCCTCTTCTATGTTTGTGAACAAACCTTCTTTCCTCCAGACGCAGAGGATGTCCCCTCGTCATAGTCACAGTCCTTGGAATAAATAGATGATGGGAGAGATCTCTGTACTGACCTCTGATATATTTATACATAGTTATTACATCTCCCTCAGTCTCCCATAATTTTGATAATCTTTCTGGGTCCTGTAGTCCACCAATTCCAGTTATTACTTTAGTTGCCCTCCTCTGAACCCTCTCCAGCTCTGCTATGTCTGCCTTGTTCACAGGAGCCCAGAACTGTACACAGTCCTCCATGTGTGGTCTGACTAGTGATTTGTAAAGTGGGAGGACTATGTTCTCATCACCGGCATCTATGCCCCACTTGATGCAACCTATAACTTTGCCACAGCCACCTGACACTGGTTGCTTCAATTAACTGTCAGCGTACATTCCAAAGTCCTTTTCCATGTCAGTGTTACCCATTATTTTACCATTTAGTACTTATATGCAGGTGATTTATAAGTGACCACATAAAAGCTGATCTATTTGCAAGATGTATTAGAGTGCATATCAGAATGTCTGTGTATTCTAATAAAGGAGTGTTACAAACAAGCAATAACAAAATTGTAGGTTCAAGTCCCCTTGGGGGACTAACAAAATGTAGAATAAATTATATATATATATATATATATATATATATATATATATATATATATATAATTTATATATGTTATGGGTGTCAGAAAATGGCAACAAAAAGCAGATTTTATTTAAAAATAAACTTATTTAATAAAAATGTTATAAATTTGGTGTCTACCTATTAATACTGAGCCACAGAACACAATAAAAATTATCATTAAACAGTGAACCCTTGAATTGGTTTGAACAAATTATTACAGTGATAGACTATAGAAGAAATCTGAGGTGAAGGGCAAATATTGCAATCTGGGAAGCGTAATCATGTAATCACGGTTACATATATACTTTCTCACAACTAAATGAACTGTTTTACATTGTTAGAGGCGGGGCATATATTTAGATGTTAATTTTGTATGAAATATTAATTATTATATTGGACACTTAATGAGTAGTGTTTATTGAGCACCATAATGCTCGGGTGTTCTAGCCGAACACTAGGTAGTGCTCGAGTTCTCGGCCGAGCACCCGAGTACAATGGAAGTCAATGGGAGAAGACCAGGCACCCCCTGCTCTGAAGAGGGGAGGGTGTCTGATTCATAGGGAAAGGTGAGCAAATGGTGGAAACACCACTGAAATGGTTTGGGAACAGTATGGAGAGGATGTCTGGATGCATCTTGGACACAGAAGTCGCTGTTGGAAACGATATTTTCAGAGTATTATGCCACTTCTACGGAATGACAAGAATACCTAAATGTCGACTTGATTAACGGCAAAAAAATAACACCGGATTTCAGCTATATGGACACAGCAACATTATAATTTACAAGCCGCGCAGGTAATGTCGACTTGATTACTGGCAGAAAAAATGATACCGGATGTCAGCTATATAGTATACTGTAACGTTATAATGCACAAGCTGCACAGGTGGTGTTAAGTCAGGCAAACTTGCAGTATGTTTGCCCCAAAAGAAAAAAAAAATATTGCAGCCAGATGTAACAATAGTCCTCAAAAGGATTTTTGGGTCTTTTCAACAGAACAACTAGCCCTACCTAGCCAAATCCTATCCTTACACTATCTGTGCCTCCTTGCGCAAACATTATACAGCAGACACAGCGCAGGTACTGTGGCCTTGATTAGCGGCAGAAAAAATGACAATGGTTGTCAGGTATATAGGATACAGAAAGGATTAGAATGCACAAGCTGCGCAGGTGGTGTTAAGGTAATGCCACCTTGCGCAATTTTTAACCCCCCAAAAATAAAAAATATATTGTAGCCAGATATCACAATAGCCCTTAAAAGGGCTTTTGGGTCTTTTCAACAGAAATACTAGCCCTACCTAGCCAATTTCTATCCCTACACTATCTGTCCCTCTTGCAGCAGCTCTCTCTGACTCAGTCTGAGCCGGGTCATATGTCACTGGGTGTTATATAGCACCTGATGACGCGTTCCCGGCCAGCCAATCACTGTAATGCCAGTAGCGAAGATGGCTACGGCATTACAGTGAATGCCAGTACCTCCCCATACGCTAATTGGCTAATTAGTGTGCGGGGAGGGGACTCGAGCATGGCGCTCGAGCACACGCGTTGTTCCGCAGAACACCACGTGGTCCCGAGCACCACAGTGCTCGACCAAATATCATATTCGGCCAAGCATGCTCGCTCAACACTATTAATGAGTTACTATATGTATTATGTATTATTAACACATATCTTGTTTATGCCATGTTTATTTAAGATATAGTTATTGTATTATTAGATTTTCACTTTTAATGTTAACACTGGAAATGTTTAGTTCTTAATTATCAATGTTATTGAAATGACCTTTATTGGTCACTATCCTATGTTGGTTTTCACATGTTTTTTCTATGTTTGCACTTTCTATTTACTGCACTGGCCACTTTTTAGTTATTTTGTTCTCTATTCTTTTTCAATACTTTCCAGAACTGTCAATACCTCTATCTGTGTTTGCTTGAGTTACGTATGACACTTATCTTCCCTATTACACAAGACTGTGTGGTTGGGGTCAAGTGATCTGACCAGATTGCTTCATCATTTCCTGTGTGCATATCTGGGATAGCACCATTAACTACCATGGATATGGACAAGGTACCATGGTCATGTGAATACTTATGTCCAATTACTTATCATTAATTTCTGACTTCTCATTGGCTTCAACTCCCTTTTTAATGAGTGTGTACTCCCACACACAGTTATCCCCTAAGGAACACGTGTAGGGGATTTCTGTTTATTACCTGGCAGGTCAGTATTTTTTTACTGGTCTATATTTATTTGGGGGATTACTATATGTATATAATTGTATATTGTGTACCAAATAGGTGACAAATAGGTATCTATTGATAGATAGATAGATAGATAGATAGATAGATAGATAGATAGATAGATAGATAGATATTAAACGTCAGCTTGCAGACACTCAGGTACAGTATATAGAGCTGTGATTAATGACCCAAAATGTAGTTTTCTGAGAGAACTATGTTGGTCCTGGCTAAAAATACGGGCATTATTGATGATAAATTATTTTTGTTTTTGTACTGTGAGCGATCAATGACTTCAATATTATGTACGGTACTCTCCCTAAAATACATAAGTCATTGGAGGGCCACCCAGGATTACCTGTTTTTACTTATAGGGATTCTCTTTTTCCAATCTCCACATTCCATTCTTGTTTCATTCGATGTGGTAAGTCTTTACACAACGATTGAACATGATTTGGGTATACAAGCAGTTGCCAACTTCCTTTCTCATACTACCTATACTAATCAGCGTAATGTGTATTATTCTTACCCTTAAATATTTTCTGTTCCAGGATGATTTTAATGTACTAATCCGGGGTACAGTCATGGGGTCTAATGTGGTGCCTACCTACGATAACATCTACATGGCCCATCTTGAGATGTACATCTATAGATGTTGCCACTTCAGCCAAGTGCTGGGGTGGTGTAGGTACATTGATGACATCTTCTTAATTTGGAAAGGTACTGAGGATAAGTTAAAATGATTACATGTATTTTTAAACCAGATTGACCCTGGAGTAAAATTCTCACTGTCCCACTCGACTGAGATGAACATACAGTTCTGTGACACTAAGGTCAGTATTTCAGGACAACTCCTTACTACCAATCTATTTATTAAAGAAATGAATACAACAGAAGATTTGAGAATCATCACTGCAAACCTTTGGTTAGATCGCTCCCTTATAGCCAAATGCTGAGGGTCAAATAGATAGTTCAGGACCCAAAACTGGTGGAACAGAGACTCAGAGAAATGGGGAACAAGTTTGTGGATAGGGGTTTCCCTAAAAAAAATTAGTTAATACTTAAACTAAAACTAGATCCATGAATAGGGAAGATATACTGAAAGGTACTACCAAAACAAATGAATGGGTTTCTCACCTCCCCTTTGTATCTGATTATATTGAAGATAGCGTGAATATCACCTCCATTCTTAGGAAACACTGGGCTATCTTAAAAAGCAACTTAAGGGCCCGTTCACACGACCGTGTGAACGGGTCCGCACCTATTCCGCAAATTTGCGGAATAGGGGCGGGCCCGTTCACCTCTACGGGCGGCACGCTATCTTGCTTAGCCGCGGCTCCGTGCAGTGACTCAGCAAGAAAAGATAGAACATGTCCTATACTTGTCCGTACGCACGGACAAGTATAGGCATTTTCAATGGGGCCGCATGGCGTGTGTTCCGAGTGCTGAAGAATACACGCCGGGCGGCCCCCGTACTTTTGCGGGTCCGCAGTAATGCGGACCCGCAAAAATACGGCCGTCTGAACGGGGCCTTAGGGACATACCGGAATTTGACATACCGCCCTTATGCTCTTATCGTAGAAACCACAATATTGGTGATAGAGTAGTTTGCGGGGTAGTGTGGGGTCCTCTCAAACTAGTCTAAACACATATTTTTGATCCACATGACTAGGTTGTTTTCCTTGTCATAATTGTGTCAGTTGCCCCTTGATGCTGAGAGGTGACAATTTTGTAAATTCATCCACTGGCAAAATTGTCAAAATACAGCAATAATTGACATATGATTTCGTATATGTGGTATACCTCTTGAAATGCCCCTGTGATTCACCTGGGATTTGAAAATAAGGCTAAACCAACATAGGTATAGTATGAGAAAGTAGAAAGAATATACAGTAGATAGCTATATGCAACCTGATGAATATCCAGGCTAAAAGTCAAAAAAGTTATTCTAAGTCTTTAAGGGGTTAGAACATTTATTAGCAAAAATGTAAGTTTTGAATTGAAAAGAAATAAAACTTGACAAGGATAGAAGCAAAAAATTCACACGGGTTCAATGATACGTATTAAAATGACTGTAAATCTTTTGGGCCTGTCCCACTCAAAGAGAAATACCTAAAGTAGCCAAAATAGATTGTTAACATTAGATGCAATCTGCTGTTTTTGTATTTTACCAGAGAGTAAAGGGTTGAATTTTTACATGACGTTAAGATTCTCCCTCCTGCATTGTAGTTTGCAGCTTGGCTGATATCCATTCTCTTGGGCGTCTTTCAGCTCATCATATCTGCAATGTTACAGAAGAAAACCAGTAAAATAAAACCAAAGCTTTAGTCACGGAAATATATTTTTTTATGTAAAAATGCTTTTAAAACCTTGTTACCATCATTTTAGGTATTACCAGTAGGAGTATGTTCAATTTAATAACTTGATCATAATTATAACAATATCCCAAGGAAACAAATGACAGAGTTTGCTATTGTGAATATTCAATTGGTAAAATATAGTTTTCAACAATTCAAATGATGAAATATAAGAGATAAATAAAGCACATAAAATAAACTTAACAATAGAGTAACACATACATACATTAGAATATTCTGTATAAAATTTTGCTAGACCCTCGATTTTATAAAAATTATTTTAAATAAATGATCTAACCCCTGTCATGTAATAATTCATAAGATATATTTTACAATAGATATGTCAAAGTCAGGTGGACTTACCAGTGTAGTAACAGCAGGCTTGTTCTAATGTAAAATTCTTTACTTGAAGTGAGCGGGAGCTGTGTAGGAGATTTATAATGTGCTGGGACAATCCCGGGCGATGATCAGAGATTTATAATTACCCAGGAGGAAAAATGATGTTTATGAATTTATCGTAGAAATCATGTCTCTTGTGTCCATACATAACTAAGATTCATCTTGTAATATTTTATTTTACTTTCCGTGAAAAACTTTCAATTGTCTTCTATCTAGCAAAGCACACAATGGAGCATGCTCAGATGGGCAGTAGATGGGGAACCACTGTGCCAACCAACAGGTTTGACTTTGGGCTAGACCTAACGTCATTATCCCGGCAGTCCCCCGGTATTCACTGTTCAACCCCTATATAGGCATCTGGACTCTGACCTTTTGAATTTTAGAGTTGATATCCATTATCCACTGATAGTTCAGCAGGCATAGTGGGGGTCTGACAGTCAGAATGGGTAGCATTGTTTCCTCATCATTACTTGTCTAGTGGCTCACCAGTATCATCCCTTTTCTTTTACCGCAGAAAGCCGTAAATTAGCAAAGGGGTGAGCCTCTTAGCTCATGAATACTACAACTGCATCATTGCAATGAAATACCATGTTGCTATGAAGCGGCTATGAATTTACTCTGCCACGTGTCACCCCCTGTACAGGGAGCTGGACTTTGTGATTGGAAGCTGACCCAAAGGGGGCAGAGACACTGATGCAAAATGCTGAGGAATCTGGCAAAACTTGTAGTCAGGAAACAGGCTAAGGTCAGGGGGGCAGAGTTCAGGTGAATCTATGAAACTAGTCATTTTGCTTTGAAAAGAGGATCTAAAAACATTCCTATCCATTAATCATTAGACTGATTTATGCCTGTCAGTGCATAAGCAAGTGAGTATACAGCTTGCCATTCTGGTCAGCATTTCTGTGGTGTCAGTTCTTTCTTGCTCCACCCTTCCACTGAGATGAATGGGTATTGTGCCTGGTGTCATTATTATCCATCTGTTCCTTCACCTGAGACTACAGTGGCAGCTCCTCATCCTCCTCATCCTACTCCTCCTCTTCTTCCTCCTTGGGACTTTATTTTTTTGGCCCCCCAACAGCTGCAGGGCAGACAGCAGGATGCTTTAGACGTTCTTCTGCCATCGTAACTTGTTGCAGGAATATGTGTTTCTGACAAATTTTGAGGCCTCCATGAAGGGCTCCAAAATTTGACAGGTGTCTATGATGAGCTGCCATTGCTTGATCTGGTGCATTACAAAACCATTTACAACTTTATGCTGCTCATACAGGTGCTCTACCACTGTGATGGCTAACCTTTGGCAATCAAATTGTGGTAACAATCATGTTGAGTCCCAGAAAAATGATCTTAGGGAGTCAGGGACAAGGAGCGTCAATCAAGCTTGAATTCTACCGCCAGGGACAGCGAAGGGAAATTATAAAATTACAAAACAAATAATAATTTATGTAGAATAGGGACAATTAGGGAATCTGTCAGCCAGGGAGTGAGAAGTGAGAACACATGTTCTACCATCAATCTAGCATTTTAAATCTCAGTGAAAAGTCCTGAAATACTAGTCCAAACAAGGAAAGAGAAGACAGGAGCTGTGGCTAGCCATGCCTGCTATCGGAAGTGCAGACCTCAAAAGCAGCTACCTACAAGCAAAACCTTTCATTACCCCCAACCAACCCCCCCGCCCCCGATTTTCACAGAAATCTTTTCATTTATTTTTTTTTCGGGGTGGGGTGGGGGTGAATTGGGTCTTAATGTAATTAAGCTGCAAATACATGCAATTAAATCAATACCAAGATTTTCACACTCCTCCAGGTGATTCTGATGAATAGACCTTGCCTTGCTGGCAGTGCCCTATCTTGCCACTGTTGCTGTCTGTCTGCATCAATACCCAACGTGTGGCAGCAATCTACCTGTAAATATTAAGGTGAAATTAAGCGTCAAAGCTCAATTGTCCATTGATGTATATGTGAGCAGTGAGCAGTGAGCTTTTTAGCAGACACAGAAGTGGGATGGTTACGCTGATAATTGCATTATCGCCGCTCACCATCTGTGTAGATTCATCAAAGTTGCTTAAAACCTCACAGAGGTCAGACATCAATGCCCACTCGTTGCCTCTGAAGAGCGGAAGTTGGCTGGAAAGGTGCCGACCGTGTTGCAGCTGGTATTCCACTACTGCCCTCTGCTGCTCACAAAGCCTGCCCAACATGAGGAAGGTGGAGTTCCAGCACGTGCTCAGGTTGCACAGCAGTCGTTAAGCTGGCAAGCGAAGGCGCTACTGCAGCATTGCCAGGCCGGCTGAAGCTGTAGGTGACTTCCTGAAATGGGCACACAGGTGACGCACCTTCACCAGTAGCTGAGGCAAATGAGGGTAGGTTTTCAGAAACCGCTGCACCACTAAGTTGAAGACATGGGCCAGACATGGTATGTATTGGAGGATGGCCAGCTCCAAAGCCGCCACCAAGTTGCGGCCGTTATCAGACATAACCATGCCTGGCTGTAGATTGAGTGCCCTGCCACTGGGTGGGTGGCAGGGTACTGTATTTGCACTTGCATTCAAATGCCTGGGGTAAGGACATTTGAACACTGTGCTGGGACACTGTAGTGGACGTGGTGTCTGCGAAGGTCCAGGTGCAGGGTGGGAGGCATCTGGGTCTGTGTCTTGGGCAGCAGAGGGGAAGAAGAGGCAGTGGTGTGACCTGCAGACACAGGTGGTGGACCCTGGCGTTCGGCCCACCTATTAGGGTGCTTTGCTTTCATGTGGCGGATCATGCTGGTGGTGGTCAGATTGCTGATGTTCATGCCCCTGCTCATCTTATTATGGCACAGGTTGCAAACGACAATTCTTTTATCGTTAGCACTCTCCTCAAAAAAACGCCAGACTGAGGAACACCTAACCCTTGGCAAGGGAGATTGCCGCAAGGGTGTGCTGCGAGGAACAGTTGCGGGCCTGGTTAGCGTGGCCTGCCTTCTCCCTTTTGCCACCCCATGACCTCTTGCAGCCTGTTGCAGTGCTGTGGATCCCTCCCCCTCTGTACTGCTGTCCTCGCTCAGCTTGTCATCTTACCAGGTTGGGTCAGCTATTTCATCGTCCACCACCTCCTCTTCCTAACTCTGGTCCTCCTCCTGACATGGTGAACGAACAAAAACCTGACTTAACTGCATCTCATCCTCATCATCAACCTCTTGAGACAATAATTGCCTTTGACTTATTGGCAACTGTGTCTCCTCATCATCATCCACCACGGGAGAAAATACTTGTCGTTTCCCACCATCATCTTCTTCAGACTGTGGATGATCAAGAGGTTGAGAATCAAGGCACAATATCTCCTCATGTGCCACTTCAAGCGGGTTTGGCGACAGGCCTAAATCAATGAGCAGTGATGAAAAAAGTGGCATCAGTTCTTTGCCCAGACTCTGCATGGTGAGAGGAAGGATGATCAGAGTGAGGATGTGGTTGCCCAGACTCTTGGCTACTGAGAATGGACTTTGTGGAAGAGAGGGTGGTGCTTAACCGACTGGAAGCACTATAAGCTGCAATCCAACTGACTACCTGCTCGCACTGGTGTGGCTGCAAGAGTTGTATCTTGCGCCACCCTGCAAACTGGGACATAAAGCTAGAAGTTTTGGATGACTTTGTTTCTTGTGCTCTGCCAGCAGGCACAGTATCACCGCGCCCAGAGCCATGGCTTCTGCCTGCAACATCAGCAGCACGCCCACTTCCCCGTCCCTTACTGCTCGCCTTGCACATATTTAATAGTATATGTGCAGCTTTGTCAGAATTACAGTAGTGCAGATTTTTATTAAGTGTCTAATCAGAAAAATTTTACAGAATGTCAAATGTGTAGAATTTGCTAACGTTAAACAGTAGACACAGCCCTGTCGCCTTGATTAGCAGCAGAAACAATGACAGCGGATGTCAGCTATATATTATACAGTAACGGTGTATTTCTGAAAACGTGCCATGAATGACGGCTTGATTAACAGATGAACAATAGGACAATGGATGTCAGCTATATATTATACAGTAACGGTCTATTTCTGAAAACGTGCCTTGACTGACGGCTTGATTAACAGATGAACAATAGGACAATGGATGTCAGCTATATATTATACAGTAACGGCGTATTTCTGAAACTGTGCCGTGAATGACGGCTTGATTAACAGATGAACAATAGGACAATAGATGTCAGCTATATATTATACAGTAACGGTGTATTTCTGAAAATGTGCAGTGAATGACGGCTTGATTAACATATGAACAATAGGACAATGGATGTCAGCTATATATTATACAGTAACGGTGTATTTCTGAAAACGTGCCGTGGATGTCAGCTATATATTACATGGATGTCAGCTATATATTATACAGTAACGGTGTATTTCTGAAAATGTGCCATGAATGACGGCTTGGTTAACAGATGAACAATAGGACAATGGATGTCAGCTATATATTATACAGTAACGGTGTATTTCTGAAAACGTGCCGTGAATGACGGCTTGATTAACAGATGAACAATAGGACAATGGATGTCAGCTATATATTATACAGTAACGGTGTATTTCTGAAAACGTGCCTTGAATGACGGCTTGATTAACAGATGAACAATAGGACAATGGATGTCAGCTATATATTATACAGTAACGGTGTATTTCTGAAAACGTGCCGTGAATGACGGCTTGATTAACAGATGAACAATAGGACAATGGATGTCAGCTATATATTATACAGTAATGGTGTATTTCTGAAAATGTGCCGTGAATGACAGCTTGATTAACATATTAACAGTAGGACAATGAATGCCAGCAATATAGGGTACTGGAACACAAATATGTGAAGGTGGTGTGAGGTTAAGCACCTGCGCAAATTTTTTAGCACACACAAGAAAAAAAAAACTGTGGCCAGATATAACAGTAGCCTTTAAAAGGGCTTTTGGGTCTTTACTGCAGCAATAACTATCCCTGCCTAGCCAATTATGTCCCTACAGAACCACCAATAAATAAGTCAATAAATAAAATCAATAAATAAAAAACAAACTGTGGCCAGTAATCAGATTAGCCCTTAAAAGGGCTTTTGGGTCTTTTAACAGCTTTTTACTATCCCTGCCTATGCAATTTTCTCCCTACACTGTTCCTGCTTACAGCAGCTCTCCCTGTCTAACACTGGCCGGGTTACATGTTACCGGGTGCTTTATAGCATGCAATGACCCGTTCCCGGCCAGCCAATCAGTGTAATGCCAGTAGCTAATATGGCTACTGGCATTACACTGAATGCCATCCCTCCCCGCACGCTAATTGGCTAATTAGCGTGCCGAACACCGAGCATACCCGAGCGCTGGCATGCTCAGCCGAACAGCGAGTTAAACCGAGCATGCTCGCTCATCACTAACTGTTACCCATAGACAGCTTTGTATGTTCCATGCTATGCTGCTTCTGCTGTCTCCACTATTTCAGCCGCATGCCACTTTATCCATACTACATCCGCACTGCCGCTGCTTCCAATTAAAAGGAAGATTTTTTTTAGGTTTGTTCACAACAAGCCACTTTTTCTTCTGACAATCAACACGTGTGGTGCCATAAGAGCAGGCATTCCAATCCCTATCAAGGAATAATTTTTGGATGCTTGGTATCAAAGCTACTTTTTATCTGATAACATCCCATAATGTGTTTAACCCATTTTTGAAAGTTTTGGAATATGAAAAAGCAGAACACCTGTGCCGGTGCGATGTGTTTTTAAACACACTGTCAAATATTTGTTTAACCATAGATCTGTATGAATTAATGAGCAAAGTTATGAAAAATTTGATTCGGCTGCCATGCCAAACTTCACAAAGAAATTCAATTAGTTACGAATCACATTCCTTTGAAAGTAGCAGGCACAATGACGGGGAATAGAGATGGAGTTGCCCCCTATCATTGAACTCCGCAGTTGCTGTGTTCATCGATGATCACAGCATCTGCTGTTAAAATGGAGGCCTTTCAGGGATTAATCAAGGTTAAAAAAAAACATACTCACCTTTTCTATTTGCTCACACAGGCTGTTGCAGCCATCTTGATTGAAGGAACCACATGAAATCGTGCATGGCGACCTGATGACAACTCCTCCATGTGACAACCCCACGAGTACGTTTTATTTTTTTTTTACCGGCATTTGAGGAAAGATAGATTCATTACCATGAAGTGAGAGGAAATTCAGCTTTGCAACAAATCAAATTTTTTGTGGAATTCAAATCAAAGTCAATTTGCTTGGCTTCAATTCGATCCACACTGGTCATAGTCACTCAAACATAATTTACTATTGTGGTCATTGAGTTTCAGAACTTGAGGAGGGGAGAGGAAAGAAGATTCATAAAAAATAAACAAAAAAAGATAATCCTAGGAGTCTAGAAGGGGTTATATACTAACTTTCATGACAATTGGGGCAACTTCGCTACAGCCCGAACTGATTCAAGTCGGAACTGAACTTTTTCAAAAATTTGGTGAAGCGGATCAAAAACAAATCTTGACTTGTTCACTCATCTCTAGTCCAAATTGATTTGGGTCCAATCTGAACATTTTCAAAAAATTTAGCAAACCTGAATGGAACTGAATCCTAAGTGGTTCGCTCATCTCTAGATTATAACAAACCCAAACATTTTAAAAGAGTTGATTCGCTTATCTTTACTCTGTATCACACGTGAATTAGGGCGGATTCTCACTAGCGTTAGGCCATTCCGTTATAGATACTATTTATAACGGAATGGCCAGACGGAATGCAAAATGGAAGCTTTTAAGAGGCATTCTATTTTGCCCGGTCCTAATAGAAGTCTATGGGCAAGCATAAAGGATCGATCTGCTTTCCGTTATGCAGGATGGAAACCAAGTCCCATCGACAGATCCGTCATGTCTGCCCATAGACTTCTATTAGGAAGGAGCGAAACGGAATGTCTCTTAAAGGCTTCCGTTTTGCATTCCATCTGGCTATTCCGTTATATTCTGTTATAAGCGGAAACTATGATGAAATGGCATAAAGCTAGTGAGCACCCACCCTTATCTGTACATACTGCAGCTATGCATATAGTAGATTGCAGGAACAATGGCATAAGTGTACAGCCACACAATCAGGTTTTCTGATGCAGTTTTGAAAGCCAAGACCAATAGTGAATTTAAAAAATAAAAAAGGAGTTTTGCTATATGTCCTTTATACTTTCTCTCATTGACCTACTTCGGATTTTGATGTCCAAAACAGCACGATGAAATCGGCCCATGCTTCCAGGTCTCCTTACATTCCTATGTCTTGGGTGTGCCATATACCATCTTCGTATGGTGGGCAGTGCACTCTACACAGCTGTTAATAAAGATGGTGGCCCCTTTTCAATAAATTATTTGTTATAAGAAACTGAAATTATTTTATTACAACAGAAATAATTAACATTTACTTTAAGAACAACATTTTTTGGAAAAACGCTTCTAAAACACATGTATCTCAGTCTTATAGGGGTGAAAGAGAGAAGTACCAAGTACTGATGTGTTTCTCCCAAAATACTTCATCTCATACGTTTTAGGGGTCAATCTTCTAATATTTTGCTTTTATGTTTAGTCGCTCACCAGTCATCAGGGTTCATGGTTGTATGTATCAGGAGCCTTTTTACAAAAACCACATTCTCTTCACTAACCCCAGGAATGCAGACTGTACGTTGGAATTCTGTAGACTGTATATGATAGGATTTATCACAGGGATAAAAGTTGTATAAATGATATTAAAGACTGAATCCAGAACATCAGAGTAAGGTGGTATCAGGTATGCTGTAAAAGCAGTCCCATAGTAAATAGAGATGACAGTGATGTGAGATGAGCAGGTGGAGAAGGCCTTTTTTTGGTTTTCTTTCATCTTCATTTTAAAGATAATAGAGAAAATTTTAAAATAAGAAATAAAAGTACACATCAATGGTATAAACCCAAATATCAACATTTCTATACCGGACACTACAAAAAACATTTGAGTGGTTGTACAAGTGGTCTGTATTAGTGACTTAGCATCACAGAAGAACTGGTGGATGATGTTGGAGTGACAGGAGGACATCTTTAAGGCTGAGATTACATATATTAAAGAGTTTAAAAAAGCAGCTGCCCAAATCCCAACAACTATCAGGATACAATTTCTTGGACCCAGGATCTGATGATAATGTAAGGGGAGGCAGATAGCCACATATCGGTCATAAGCCATAATGAAGAGAAGGATTTCCTCTGCAGTCCCCACTGCTAAGAAAAAGTACAACTGTGAATAACATTGTGAGAAGGAGACAATGTGATTTCCGGACAATAAGATGTGCAGTAATTTTGGAACTGCGACTGATATATAAAAAATGTCTACAATGGACAAATTACAGATAAAGAGATACATTGGTTCATGTAACTGAACTTCCAGACATATGACTGTGATAATGGAGGAATTGATAAGGACTCCGACCAGATATATCAAGAAGAAGAAAGTGGTGATGAGCGGTTTATTCTTTGCCTTCCCAGAAAATAGCAACATATAAAAATTTTTAACAGACGTCTCATTCGTTATTAGTGTTTTATCAATATTCTAGAAAAAGCACAAAATGTATCAGAGATTTCAGCACAAGGAATATAGAGGAAAAAAGAAATTAACACAGACTGTAAGGCAGAAAAAAGAAATCTGTCCATCCAGTTCAGCCTCTTACCCTACAAAGTTCAACCAGGAACTTAAAAATCCTCATGATGTAGAAGCCAATAATTCCTTGCCGAATCCAATCAGTCATAAGAATAACTCCCTGGATCAACAAGCCATCTCCAGTAATTATAACCTGTAATATTATTACCCTCCAAAAATACATCCAGGCCCCTCTTGAACTCTTTTAGTGAACTTACCATCACCACCTCCTCAGGCAGAGAGTTCCATAGTCTCACTGCTCTTACCATAAAGAATCCTCTTCTATGTTTGTGTACAAACCTTCTTTCCTCCAGACGCAGAGGATGTCCCCTCGTCACAGTCACAGTCCTGGGGCTAAATAGATGATGGGAGAGATCTCTGTACTGACCTCTGATATATTTATACATAGTTATTACATCTCCCCTCAGTCGTCTTTTTTCAAAAGTGAATAACCCTAATTTAGATAATCTTTCTGGGTCCTGTAGTCCACCCATTCCAGTTATTACTTTAGTTGCCCTCCTCTGAACCCTCTCCAGCTCTGCTATGGCTGCCTCGTTCACAGTAGCCCAGAACTGTACACAGTCCTCCATGTGTGGTCTGACTATTGATGTGTAAAGTGGTAGGACTATGTTCTCATCACCTTCATCTAGGCGTGAGCAAATCCAGCTTTGGATCATGAAGTCAATTTGTTCAAATCCTTTGTGGTTAATGCTGTTTCCATACAGCATTGAAATGTATTGGCTCTGTAGAGCCAAATTTTGACTCGCCCGAAGTTGTGCAAGACTTTTGTATATTACTACTATATTCATATCTGCGTATTTAAAAACATTTTAAAATTGGATTCCGAAGTGGGCTTTGGTAACGAGGTACCAGACAGTTTTTAAATACGCAGATTTGAATACAGTAGTATTCTGACTCTATACAATCAGTGCTGCAAGTTGCAGACTGTGCAGGAACACACACGCCTGACTGGCAGCACTCAGCTGTACCTTTACCTACAAGCTGCTGACCATTCATTCATAAACTTCTAGGAGAAATAACAGGAATGGCAGAACATAGAGTTATGAGAATAGATGCTCCAACTGTTATTACATGGAGAATGCATGAAGCTATTAAAACATGCCTGTCAGGAGTGGGGAGAAATCCTCTTTAAATTCCAAACCATATTGGATATTTAAGGGGTTAACATATTTTGTTAGCAAATATATTTGATTTGCATTTTGAAAAAGCACAACTTAGTATTACCAAAATAATGGACAACAATAGAAGGCCAAAGTCACACATTTTCAATTCTTTGTAAGAAAATAATTGAAGATATTTTGGTTCTGTCCAGCTGAATATCAAATATTAAAAGTATCTAAAAATAAACGGTAAAATTAAATCTGTTGTTTTTACAATTTACTAGAACATAAATGATTGAATGTAAGCCTGATGTTAAGATTCTCCCTCCTGCAATGTATTTTTCAGCTGGGCCGACATCCATTCCCTTGGGCGGCTTTCAGCTCATCATTTCCACAATGTTACAGACAGAAAACAGTAAAATAAAATTAAAGCCTGAGTCAAGGAAATGTTTTTTTTTTTAGTAAAAATGTTTCATACTCCTTTACCTTGATATTAGGTGTTACTTTAGGCTAAGATTTAATATAACGATTTATATCTTAAAGAGGCGACTGACATGACAGGCTGCTGTGCATATTCAATTTTTACTTTTTAACATTGTTAAAATATAGTTTTCAAAAGGACAATTATTTAACAAATCTGAAACAAGAATAAACTCTACATAATGAATGCAGAACAAAGTCCCCAAAACATAATGCAGCAACATTATAAAATTAAATATAAAAATTTGCTAGACCCTCAGTTTTATAGAAATAAATGATGTGACGCATGGGGAATAAAAATTCATAAAATACAATTTAGAATAAAATATCAGTGTCAGGTGGACTTACCATTATGGTAACAGCAGGCTTGTCGTAATGTAAAATTCTTTACTGGAAGTGAACGGGAGCTGTGTAGGAGATTTATACTGTGCTGGGACAATCCTGGGCGATGATCGGAGATTTATAATTACCCAGGAGAAGAAAAGATATTTCAGAATATATCACAGAATTCATGTCTCTTGTGTCCAGAAATTATGATTTATTAATATCTATTGTCTAAGATTTTGTTCTAACTTTCCAATTTGAACTTTATCTAATATATAAGACAGAACATTAATGTTCTATGAGCATGGTTCCTATATTGTAGTAATGCATACAATGGAGTCCACCCTGATATTTTTATTTTGACGATTTAGTCCTTTAGTCCTGTCATTTCCCATTACTTTTGATCATAATGTTAGGTCTTCCTTTTTTGCCACCTCTTTCCCGCATTCTTTATGCACTAGGGTCCCTTAGATACCTGGCTACTAATCCCAAAATAAAGCCCTGATGGACTGAAAATACCCATCTTGGGATTAGCAAACCCGTGGATGTTTGGGTTCAGCAGGTTCAGCCAATCTTCACCCCGAATCCCATTGAAGTCAATAGGGAACCGAACTTTAGGGCTGGAAAATGGCTGTAAAAAAAGTCAGAGAAAGGGCTAGAGGGCTACAAAAGGATGCAAAATGGGGGTAAGGGCAGTACAATTGCAATGAATACAAATGTGGATAGGGAAGTGACTTAAAATATGGACATAAAATACATTAAAAATGTTTTTTTTTTATTTTTATTTGTCTGCTAATTCTGTGTGTGACTTATAGCCATTTTTGGGGTGTGACTGGTATACTTCTCTACTCTGCCAATAGAAGACATAATAATCTTGACCCAGGAGGTGGAGGTCCAAGTTGAGGAGGAGGTGGATGTGGCAATGCAGGCAGAAGAGCAGAGGAGATAACCATTGCCAACATTGTTTTTTTTTTTTTGTAGAGGCCCCATAACATTGGGAAATGTAAGGTGCTGGAGTATAACAATGGCAGGATGCGGCAGGTACACTTCTCTACTCTGCCAACATAAGAAAAGTAATCTTGACCCAGGATGTGGAAGTCTGAGTGGAGGAGGAGGTAGCCAACAATATTTTTTTTCTTTTGTTTTTTTTTGTTCTTTTTTTTGTTTGGAAGGCCCCAAAACATTGGGAAATGGCAAAGAGAACGTACATATTGCACCGGAGTATATAATGGCTGGGTGTGGCCGTTATACCTCTCCTGTTGGATCCATTTCTGGTTAATTTTAATGAACATAAGATTGTCAACGATGGCTGTGGACGGACGGATGCACCTGTCAAAGAGCACACGTTCAGACAATACACTTGCTTCAGGGCAGGCCTGCACCTCCAAGGCATAAAGGGCAAGCTCAGGCCATGTGCCCAGTTTGAAAACCCAGAAGTTAAACGGGACAAACCCATTAATATGTGCAGATGTGTGAATATGTACTATTCCACCATGTAACTGACACACTGCCTCCTGCTAAAACGTTCTACATCATATGTGGGTGCTGGATGTTGTGGCGTGCTGACAAAGATTTTCCACATTTCAGCCATGCTAACTCTCCCTTCTGAGGTGCTGGCTGTGCCCCAGCTGTGTTGCCAACTTCCTCCTCCTACTCTGTCTCGGCAGATTGGCACATTGTCTTTGTAGCGGGGATCCAGCAGGGTGGCCACTTATCAGCACTGGTAAAAATGATGGTAAAAATGATGGCAACTCGGTGGTCATTACATAGGCAGCGCAGCATGTAGTTGCTCATATGTGCCAGGCTGCCCAGAGGCAACGACAAGCTGTCCTCAGTGGGAGATGTATTGTCTGTGTCCTCTGTATCCCCCCAGCCATGCTCCATTGATGCCCGCAAACTAATTTGGGTGCCACCTTGCACACTCCTCCTCCTGGACAGTTGTGTACCTGACCGCTGTTGGTGCAGGAACCCACCCTCCGAGCCACTTGTGAACGACTAGCCTGTTCCTCCTACTCTTCCTCCTGTGTAGAGATGAGTGAATCATCCAAAATTCACATCGGCGAATGTTCAACAAATTTATGACAAGATTCGCCCTTAATACGAATTTATTCGGTCAAATTTTCGTTTAAAAATAATCGTTGTTTTGCGAACATTACTGCACAAATTGCGAACATACAGTCAGCGGTGTTAAAAGTACGCAATACGTAAGCATTAGCGTACAAAGTGTATACGAATCCTTAGCGTACAATTGACTTGTGATTGTGTCATACTCACGAGGCTAGGCCGCGGCGTACAGTCTTTAGAGGCAGTCTATATGAGCTTGAAAAGTAAGGTGCTAGCTATCTGGCTAAGTGCATAATTCACTAAAAAACACTGTACAATAAGTGCATTAATATAGGACACATTGCAGTACCTGAAAAAAGAATACTCACAATGGGCTAAAGTGCTTGAACATTGCTGAACCTATAAAAACATTATTGCTAACTAAAATACAGCAAAGACAGTATGCTAACATTTTAGTGCAATTTCACATTTGCTAGCATAAAAGACTAAGATATACGTTTGAGTCTCTCCTTATGGCTGCTTGGCATGATAAAACACTGGATCACAGTCCAAAATTCAATTGCAATCCACGTGAGGTAATTTTGTAATCTAAACAGGTAACGTGTAATCCACATGGATGATATAAAATAGCAGCAAATAGGGAACCCTTTTTGCAAAGCAGGCTCCCAAATAACCTGAGAAGGGGGTAAAAAGGAAAATAGGCGCGCTTAGGCTCAACTGGGAATTTTCTGCAGAATGGGGGGAGTCCTGACAAGCCATGCCCATCTGGATGAGAGTCAAACAGGGGGCAATACAAACAAAACAAACAAAAAAAAGTGCCAACTAGCTCTCACTTGTCAGGTGCAGTCCATGTTGTGGCTCCCATAGGTCCTCTTGAAGTGTCCTTTAAATCAAACAGCCAGTAGTTGGGTTCCTCAGATGAGGGACCTGAAGTCCTCCTCGCTCGGGGTTTTACTGATCAACATCAGAGGACGCTCCTGCCTCCTGTAGGCCATGCTTGCTGCAATGGTGGAACTCCACTGCCCTCTTCTTCCGGAAGTCGGACTTGACGGGGTCCGGGTGATGGTAACGCTGGTGAGCGCTGCAGCCACTTGCACTTTTCTGGATCCTCCTACTGGGACAGCAGGGGTATGGACTTCTGGCTTCAGCGGTGGAGGTAAGGTTGCACCCAGGGAAGAAGCCCCAGCTCCCCGGGCTGCTGCTGGCTTCATCTTCCAGGGTAGTTGGTACTGGTGGATCACCGTGGATTGGAATGTAGGAAGCTCCACCGAAAACCACAGGACAGTTCCCTTTCGGTGCCCCAATGTAGAATCTCCCGGCCTAGGATGGTGCAGTACCTGTATGACCCAGTCCTCCACCGCCTTCTTGTAGTCCCAGAGGGTCTACGCGTGGGCTATCACGGATGCTGGAACAATCAGGTTCTGCCTTATGGAAGGTGTTGATCTCCTCCTGGGCTGCAAAGTGGATGCTCCAGCCACCTCCACTGCACTAGCAGCAGCAGCTGCACCAGCCACCTCACCAGCCGGCAAGGAGAATATGGACACTGAAGCCGGTGAGTCTCTCTTGCACAGTTGTGACACCCTGATGTCTGGAGCAGGCGGTGGTTCGAGGAATTCATCCCCAAAGACCATTTCACTCCACTTCAGATGCAGTTCTTTAGCCATGCTTGCTGTACTGTTCAGTGTTCAGCGCTGGTCTAAACTTGTTCAGAGGAGGTAGGAGTAATGAGGAAGGAGTATTAACTCCCTATATGTTCCAATAGTTAGTTTCTGGTGGGCCGAGCTGTTTTTTCCCGCTTCTTAGGGGGGCGTATCTTCACTTTCCTGCTCTTGAGGGGGGTGTATCGTCATTTTCAAGCTTCAAGAATGCGTACGTTACGTAGGTAGCGTACGTATCGTACCTAGAGTTCAAAATTTTAGGAAAAATCTGAAAATCCGAAAAAATCCATATTCGCTTCGGAGTAGAAAATTTGTAAGATTCGAAACGAATCTACGAAGCGGTGAATAGATTTGCTCATCTCTACTCCTGTTCTACATCATCATCACCTGAAACAAACAAGTAGGATAGTAAGGCTTATGACGATGTCATCAGCGCTGACCATGTTGGTGGAGTACTCGAAACAAAGCAACATGACACACACGTCCCACATGGAGGCCCACTTGTTGGTGGTGACTTGATACTGTTCCACAAAGCGTCTCACGTGATGAAGCTGAATCTCCACCATCGTTTGCTTGTGGGTACATACCATGTGGGTACGTACTGTGTGGGTATGACGCACATGAGGCAGTGAGAGGGAAGGCAGAAGTTACACTGCAGCGCTTAAAGGTGAGCAGCAATGTTTTGCGAACGCTGAAAGTGCATACTGATGGCCCACACTTTCTGTAGCAGCTCTGACATCTAGGGGTAATTTTTCAGGAAACTCTGCACCTCAGCACATGCACCAGACAAGTGATATGCATCAAACCAGGTAGGCCCAGAGCTGCTACAATATTTCACTTGTTGTCACATGCCACCAAGGTGGGCTTAAGGCTCAGCGGCACCAACCACTTATTGGTCTGTTCTTTGTTGCCCGTCGACAGCTCCTGCACAGTGTGGGGTTTTTCCCCCAAACATATAAGTTTCAGAACAGCTTGCTGTCATTTCCACCTGGCCGTGCTGAAGTTTGTGGTGCAGGTGTTGCGCTGACTGGATGAGGAGGCAGTAGAGGAGAAACAGGAGGAGGAAGTGGAGTAGGAGGAGGAGACAATAGAAATGCCCAGCAATCCTTGGTGGCGATAGGACATATGCCAGACCACTTTCTGCCTCATGCCCAGTCTCCACTATGTTTACCCAATGGGCAGTTATGGAGAGATATAACATCCCTTCCCATGCTTACTGGTCCACCTATCAGTGGTTATGTGGACCGTTCCACTCATGGCATTGCACAGCACACATCTAATTTTTTTCCACCACTTGTTCATACAGGGCATGGATGGCCCTCCTTAAAGATTAGTGGGGGCTGGGAACCATGTACTGTGGGATAGCCACTGTCATTAGGTTTAAAAAACATTTCAAAGGCAAGGAATTTTGAAATGTTGGCTTTCAGGGCCAGGGTTCTCAGGTGGGTAGGTGGGTACTTCCTCTTTCTCTCCAGTGTTTGGGGGATGGACAGCTGAACACTTCTATTGGACAGTGTGGAGATGCTTGGTGACACTGGTGGTGGTGTTGCTGTCATATTCTATCTTTGAGGGGTTCCTGGTGGCCCTGTCGCTCCAGAGGGGGAGGAAGAGGTTGAGACTACAGCAGAAAAGGGAGCAGGAGGTGCCTCAGATCTTTTGTGGTTTTTAAGGTGTCTACTCCACTGCATCTTAGAGAAGGTGATGCTCAGGTTTAGAACATTTATGCCTCATTTAAGGCTCTGACTGCATACCGTGAAAACCAGCCGTGTCTTGTCATCAGCACATTGCTTTAAAAACTGCCACACCAGGGAACTCCTTTGCACTGGCTTTGGTGTGCTCTGTCTACAGGTATGGTGGACAGTCGCAAGCATACTGGCAAGGGGCTGGCCACTCTGCTTTCGCACCCTGCTCCTTTTTTTCCTGTATGGCTGGTGCTGTATGTCCCATTACCTCTTCCTCGGAACTGCACACATAACTCAGATGATCTGGACGCCATGTGAGGTCTAGGACCTCATCATCCTCCATATCATCTTCCACCTACTCCTTCCACCTGCCCTTCTTGCCGGTCTGCACACTGCAGAAAGCTGCAGCAGTTGACAAAGAGAGAGTACTAACTATTGTATTTCCGTGTCACGAATGCAAAGGATGGGTATCTCCCTCCCTAAAATGGGTTTGTGTCACCGACAGAATTATCAGAAAGATTAACTATTTTATATCCAGGTCACGGATGATAATGAGGTGTATCTTCCCCCCAAAAATGGATTATGTCACTAACAGAAGTAAACGAAAAATTACCTATTGTATTTCTGTGTCACGGATGCAAATGTATCTCCTTTCCCAAAAATTGCTTTATGTCACCGACACAAGCAACAGACTGATTAACTGTCCTATGACAGTAAGACAGATGCAAATGCGGAGTTTGGAACCCCCAAAAATGGCTAAAGCTCACCCACAGAATTAACAGCCCAATTAAGTATTGTATTTCTGTGTCATTAGTGCAAAGGAGGTGTAATGTCCGTGTTTGGGTGACCGTTCGGTACAAAAACAAACATTCTGCTCCTGGTTGGCTAATTTCTAGTTATAGCATTTACAATTCCCATACACCTATGTATGGTATTTAATTCACTGAATTTATATGTTAAGACATGTGATTTTGTCCTGAATAAAGTTGGCATATTAACCGGAGTACGGTTGTTGGACTAGGAATCCTCCTCTAGTGCATCACCCATTGGCCACTGAGTGCAAAATTATATATGTTTTGAGAATACAACCAAGGGTGCAGTAGAGGCCCCATTATTACTATGCTAGCTCTATTATGGCATTGCCATGTGCATGAGTTGAAATACTGGAATAGTCTGTAGAATCTAAACTAAAAAATAAATAAATTATAATCTACTTGTGTTACAACCTACGGTAAAAGTATTAGTAATCACTTGCAGTGCTTTATTTCCCATGAAGCAATAGACAATTGGGGAAGAACCCAAAAGACCACGTTGTAAGTCAATGGTATCTACATGTTCCCAGCTACAGAAAGCATGTATCTTGGTGTACATTACTGTGCATTGCAAAAACATGCATAGGTAGTCTGCTGTGGTAGTGAAACAGTACTGTGGGTCATTCTTAGAATCAGTTCATACTTCACTTATTTGGTCATTTATAGGGCCAAAACTGAGCAAACAACTCATGTGAACTTAGCCTTACAGGTCAATGTTAGTGTTAGGTATAAAGAACCATGTAGTGGCCCAAGATTGTACTATAAAGAGAAAGAGCGCACTCCTTTTAAACCGTTGTCAGCCGATTCCACATCGATTTCTACAGATCCTGTTCTGCTACAAGCTGAGACAACTACTGGCCCCCATGACAGAGTGGAGAGGGTTTCAGCAGTAAGTTTGTGTTGACGTCACTGTTTATTTCTCCCTTCTTCTGACTCGTCTTAAGAACAACCACAAAAAACGGATCGTGTCTTTTGAGTTTTGGAAGCCAAAACCAATAGTAATTTTAAAAAATAAAAAATGAGATTTTATATTTGTCCTTTAAACTTTTTCTCAATGATCTGCTTCTGATTTTGATTTCCAAAACAGCATGAAGAAACCTGGTCATGATTCCTGGCCTCCTTAGATCCCTATGTCCTGGGTGTGACATATACCATATTTGTGTGGTGGGCAGTGCACACTACACAGCTCTTATTACAGATGGTGGCCTCTTTTAAATAAATACATTCTTATAAGACACTGAAACAATTTTATTACAACAGAAATAATTGACATTTACTTTAAAAACATTTTTTTGAAAACTTTTCCTAAAATACATTTATCTCAGTCTTATAGGGTTGAAAGTGAGAAGCACCAAGTACTGATATGTTTCTCCCAAAATACTACATCTCATACATTTTAAAGAGGCAATTTTCTAATATTCTGCATTTGTGTTTAGTCACTCATCAGTTATCAGTGTTCATGGTTGTTTGTGTCAGGAGTCTCTTAAAAAAACACAGTCCACTCACTAACCCCAGCAACGCAGATTGTACATTGGAATTCTGCAGACTGTATATGATAGGATTTATCATGGGGATAACTGTTGTATATATTATATTAAAGACAGAATCCAGAACATCAGAATAAGGAGGTATCAGATATGCCGCAAAGGCTGTCCCATAGTAAATAGAGATGACAGTGATGTGAGATGAGCAGGTAGAGAAGGCTTTTGTTTGGTTTTCTTTCATCTTCATTTTAAAAATAATGAAAAAAATGTTAAAATAAGAAATAAAAGTGCACATCAATGGAATAAACCCAAATATGAACATTTCTATACTGGACACTACAAAAAACATCTGTGTGGTTGTACAAGTGGTCTGTATTAGTGACTTAGCATCACAGAAGAACTGGTGGATGATGTTGGAGTGACAGGAGGACATGTTCAAAGCTGAGATTACATATATTAAAGAGTTTAAAAAGGCGACTGCCCAAATCCCAATAGTTATCAGGATACAATTTCTCAGACTCAGGAGCTGATGATAATGTAAGGGGAGGCAGATAGCGACATATCGGTCATAAGCCATAATGAAGAGAAGAATTCCTTCTGCAGTCGCCACTGCAAAGAAAAAATACAACTGAGAATAACATTGTGAGAAGGAAACAAAGTGATTTCCAGACAATAAGATGTGCAGTAATTTAGGAACCGTGACCGATGTATAAAATATGTCTACAATGGACAAATTACAGATAAAGAGATACATTGGTTCATGTAACTGAACTTCCAGACATATGACTGTGATAATGGAGGAATTGATAAGGACTCCGACCAGATATATCAAGAAGAAGATTGTGGAAATGAATGGTCTATTCTTTGTCCTTCCAGAAAATGGCAACATAGAAAAATGTTTTACATAAGTCTTATTCTTCATTAGTGTTTCTTTAATATTCCAGAAAAGCACAAAAGTATCAGCTCTTTCAACACAAGGAATATTGATGAAAAAAGAAATTAACATAAACTATAAGGCAGAAAAAAGAAATCTGTCCATCCAGTTCGGCCTGTTATTCTACAAAGTTGATCCAGAAAGTAAAAATTCAGGTAGAAGCCAATTTTCCTTAAGTTAGTGAAAAATAATTCTTTCCCAACTCCAATCAGACATCAGAATAACTCCCTGGATCAACGACCCCTCTCTAGTAACTATAACCTGTAATATTATTACCTCCAGAAATACATCCAGGCCCCTCCTGATCTCTTATAGTGAACTTACCATCACCACCTCCTCAGGGAGAGAGATCCATAGTCTCACTGCTCTTACAGTAAAGAATCCTCTTTTATGTTTGTGTACAAACCTTCTTTCCTCCAGGCGCAGAGGATGTCCCCTCATCACAGTCACAGTCCTGGGAATAAATAGATGATGGGAGAGATCTCTGTACTGACCTCTGATATATTTATACATAGTTATTACACCTCCCCTCAGTTGTCTTTTTTGTAAACTGAATAACCCTAATTTTGATAATCATTCTGGGTCCTGTAGTCCACCCATTCCAGTTATTACTTTAGTTGCCCTCCTCTGAACCCTCTCCAGCTCTGCTATGTCTGCCTTGTTCACAGGAGCCCAGAACTGTACACAGTCCTCCATGTGTGGTCTGACTAGTGATGTGTAAAGTGACAGGACTATGTTCTAATCATTTCCATCTATGCGTGAGCTTTGGATCATGAAGTCAATTTGTCCCAAACCTTTGTGGTTTATGCTGTTTCCATACAACATTAAAATGTATTGACTCCGTGCAGTATTTCTGTGAATTATTACTGTATGCATATTTGCGTATTTAAAAACATTTTAAAATAGGAATCTGAAGTGGGCTTTGGCACTGAGATACCAGCCAGATTTCAAATACATAGAAACTAATACAGTAGTAATTCACTGAAGTCTTGCTTATTCCCAGAGAATTCCTTTAAATAGGACCTGTCCCCTTTTCTGAAATCTCTTTTAGTAACTACTGGCATTTCCCATTTAATAACAGTTCTCAAGAATCTATACTATATATATTTTTTGCTTTGCCATTCCTGTATTATTCCTGTGCTCGAGGTTTAGAAATAAATTGCTAGCAGTCTGCAGTAAAGGTACTGCTGGGTGTTACCGGTATCTGGTGTGTCTGACTCTGTACAATCAGTGCTGCAAGTGGCAAACTACAGGGACCCCCCCGACTGGCAGCACCCAGCAGTACCTTTACTGCAAGCTGCTGACCATTTATTCATAAACTTCTAGGAGAAATAACAGAGGAATGGTAGAAAATAGAGTTAGAAGAATAGATGATCCAATTGTTGTTACATGGGGAATGCAAAAGTATTCGATTTGCATTTCGAAAAAGCACAACTTAGTATTACAAAAATAATGGACAACAATAGAAGTCCAAAGTCACACATTTTCAGCTCTTTGTAATAAAATGATTAAAGATCTTTTGGTTCTGTTCAGTTGAATATCAAATAATAAAAGTATCTAAAATTAAATGGTAAAATTAAATCTGTTGTTTTTACAATTTCTTAGAAAGTAAAGGGTTGAATTGCATGTAAGCCTGATGTTAAGATTCTCCGTCTTACAATGTATTTTTCAGCTTGGCTGATATCCATTCTCTCGGGAGGCTTTCAGCTCATAATTTCTACAATGTTACAGAAAGAAAACAGTAAAATAAAAGCAAAGCCTCAGTCATTGAAATGTTTTTTTTTTTTGTTTAATGTTTCAAACCTCATTGCCTTGATATTAGGTGTTACTTTAGGCTTACATTTAATATTATAACATAATAATAATATAATCTAAAAAAGGTGACTGACAAGACAGGCTTCTGTGTATATATTAAATTTGTACTTCATTGTTAAAATATAGCTTTCAAAATGACAAATATTACAAAATCAGAAAAAGTAATAACTCCTATAGAATGAATGCAGAACAGAGTAAGTGTCCATAACATGATACAGTAACATTATAAAATTCAAAATAATAATTTGCTAGACCCTCAGTTTTCTAGAAATAGGCCCTTGTTTGTATAGAAATAATTTGATATGGAAATAAATGATGTGACCCAGGTGGAAAAAAAATCATAAAATACAATTTAAAATAAAATCTCAGTGTCAGGTGGACTTACCATTATAGTAACAGCAGGCTTGTCCTAATGTAAGATTCTTTACTAGAAGTGAGCGGGAGCTGTGTAGGAGATTTATACTGTGCTGGGACAATCCCGGGTGATGATCAGAGATTTATAATTACCCAGGAGGAGAAAAGATGTTTCTGAATATATCACAGAAATCATATCTCTTGTGTCCAGACGTTATGATTTATTGATATCTGTTCTCTAAGATTTTGTTTTACCATCAATTAAAAAATTTCAAATTTGAATTATATGTAATACATAAAGCAGAACATGAATGCTCTATGAGCATTGTTCCTATATTGCAGTAATGCACACAATGGAGTGTGCCCTGATGTTTTTATTTTAACTATTTAGTCCTTTAGTCCTTGTCATTACTAATTACTATTGACCATAATATTAGGTCTTCATGGTTTGCCACCTCTTTCCGCTATTATTTATGCACTAGGGTCCCTAAGATAGCTGGCTTCTAATTCCAGATTAAGGTCCTGATGGACTGAAACATCTCAGAATTTATAAGCCACGTCACCTATGTATAGTATCTCACAAAAGTGAGTTCCCCCTTACATTTTATGTAAATATTTTATTATAGCTTTATATGGGACAACACTGAATATATGACACTTTGATACATTGTAAAGTAGTCAGTGCACAGATTGTATAACAGCATAAATTTATTGTGCTCTCAACATGTAGCCATTAATGTCTAAATCGCTGGCAACAAAAGTAAGTACACCCCTAAGTAAAAATGGCCAAATTGTGCCCAATTAGCCTTTCCTTTCCAATTTTCCTTACCCAGTGTCATGTGACTTGTTAGTGTTATAAGGTCTCAGGTGTGAATGCGGAGCAGGTGTGTTAAATTTGGTGTTATCACTCTCACACTCTCTCATACAGGTCACTTGAAGTTTAACATGGCACCTCATACTGTAGCAAAGGACTCTCTGAGGATGTGAAAAAAAATGTTTCTTTACATAAGGATGGCCTAGGATTCAAGAAGATTGCCAACACCGTGAAACTCAGCTACTGTATATCATAGTGGCCAAGACCATACAGAGGTTTAGCAAGACAGGTTCCACTAAGAACAGGTCTTAACATAGTCAACCAAAGAAATTGAATGCACATGGTCAACGCCATATCCAGAGATTGTATGAGTGCTTCCAGCATTTCTGCAGAGGTTAAAGGGGTGAGGGGGCGGTCAGCCTTTCAGTGCTCAGACCATACACCGCACACTGCATCAAATTGGTCTGCATGGCTGTCGTCCCAGAAGGAATCTTCTTCTAAAGATAATGCACAAGAAAGCCAGAAAAAAGTGTTTGCTGAAGACAAGCAGACTTAGGACATAGATTACTGGAACCATGTCCTGTGGTCAGATAAGACCGAGATAAACATATTTGGTTCAGATGGTATCAAGCCTGTGTGGCGGCAACCAGGTGAGGAGTACAAAGACAAGTGTATTCTGTGTACAGTCAAGCATGGTGGTGGGAGCACCATGGTTTGGAGCTGCGTGAGTGCTGCCGGCAGTGGAGAGCTACAATTCACTGAGGGAATGAATGCCAACATTTACTGTGAAATTCTGAATCAGAGTGTGATCCCCTCCCTTTGTAAATTGGACCGCAGGGTAATATTCCAACATGATAACGACCCCCAAATAGACCTCCTAGTTGACCATTGCCCTGCTAAAGAAACTGAGGGTAAAGGTGCTGGACTGGCCAACCATGTCTCCAGACCTAAACCCTATTGAGCATGTGTGGGGCATCCTCAAATGGAAGGTGGAAGAGCGCAAGGTCTCTAACATCCACCAGCTCCATGATGTTGTCATGGAAGAGTGGAAGAGGATTCCAGTGGCAACCTATCAAGCTCTAGTAAACTCCATGCCCAAGAGAGTTAAACTGGACTGGAAAACAATGATGGCCACACAAAATATTGACACTTTGGGCACAATTTGACCATTTTCACTTAGCGGTGTACTTATTATTGTAGTTAGCGGTTTAGATGTTAATGACTGTGTGTTGAGTTATTTGGAGGGCACACCAAATTTGCATTGTTGCACAAGTTGAACACTGACTGCTTTACATTGTATCAAAGTGTTGTATCTTCTGTGTTGTCTCATGAAAAGATATAATAAAATATTTTTTTAAAAATGTGAGGACTGTACTCACTTTTGTGAGATACTGTATGTTTGGTATTTAAACCACTGAATTTATATGTGAAGACCACATGTGATTTTGCCCTGAATACATTTAGTGCTTCTGAATGTTTCTTTTTGACTATAGTTGTTAGACTAGAAACCCTCCTCTAGCACCTTACCCATTGGTCATTAAGTGTGACCTTATATAATTTTTGATAGTACAGAATACAAGAGGCACAAAGAGGCCCCATTTACCCATTTAGTTTTAAGATAGCTCTATTATGGTGCATTGACATGTACATAAGGTGAAATACTGGAATAGTCCGTAGAATCTAAAGTGGAAAAAATGATATCCTATTCCTATAATTTACTCGAGTTTTGCAACCCACGGTGAAAGTATTAGTAATTACTTGTAGTGCCTTTTATTTTTTTTTTACCATAAAACAAGAGACAACTGGGGAAGTACCTGGAAGACCACCTTGTAAGCCATTAGTATCTGCCTTCTGCAGGGGGTGTCTGTCATACTATGGATCTAGCATTGCTGTGGTTTCTATTTACAATGGAGACCATACTGCAGAAGTGAATTAGGATGAATTGCAAGATACTAGCTAGTAAGTAGGCACGTAAAGGGAAGGAGCATATAAACCAAGAAAATAAAACGGGAATTCAGGCATCTTGGCCAAATGTATCAGTTAAAAGAAGTACCATAGCAAAGGGGACCTTTCATTTGAAAATGAATTATGAATTATGTGCAGTGCCCTGGAGCAGGGGTACTTTGAAGTCTGGGAGTTTGTGGACATTTGCCTATTGTATTTCCCCTATGCAAAGTCCTTCCTTTATTTCACTTTAAAGGGTTAACGTGCATTGATTTCTACTGTTTAATACTGCGAAATTGCATTTTACATGTATGGCGTGATAAATATCCTGTTCATTTGCACTGTGGAAAGTGTTAATGAAATCTGAGAGTTTTGGGACTTTCTAGCTAATGATTAGAGATGAGCAAGTTTTCAAAAATGCTATTTGGACATTTCACCAAATTTTCCCTAAAAATGTGTTTTGATTCAGAATTTATTTGTGACAAAGCATTGACAGAGCATGACAGCTATTGTGCGTCAGTATGACAGCCAGTTGACAGGCGTCACTCTTAGAAACAGTTCACACTTAACTTATTTGGCCAGTTACGGGCTAAAAAGACCAAATAACTCAAGTGTGAACTCAGCCTTATACGTAGGTTGTTAGGTTCTGGAGGACAGACAGACCTCCAGATCATCTCATAAACATGACAAGACCCATAAAAGACCAGGACACCAACTGAATACTTTATTACATATGTAATAAACGAACATGACAGTAACCTCTGGACAAGCAGGCAAGGCAACCATAGCAAAAGCACCCCTGGATCAAGTGCACCAATTTGAGTTGGGGCCAATTCACAGGGCGGAAACTAGGTGAGCCCAGTTCTTCAGAGAGCTCCTGGTGTTGTGGATGAACTTAGCCAAGGGCTCGCCAGGATGTACCTCCAGGATTGTCCTGGTTCACTTGGCCACTCAGCTGCAGAGACAGATGATGATGCAAGCACCAGCGGCCCAGAACAAACATGAGACTAGACTGGAACCCAGGCACATAGACAGGAACCCAATCAAAACACAGGACATTGTTCCCCATGCGGACTTAGTCAATGGACAAACAGACAGAGCTGCACAACAAGACACAGAACCAGACTAGCAGATGCCTGGTGCCCATGCGGAATTATCCATGGGTGAACATACAGAGCTGCACAAAAAGGCACAGAGCTGTCAGATGACTAGACCCTATGTAGACACTGTACTGCACCAAGCAAGGCTGAACGTGGAAAAGAAACCAAGACCCACACCACACAGAAATACTGTACATAGCTGGCTAACAAGAGAACCTGGCCACACCCAGGCCCAGACAAGGGAATGTTAACCCCACAAGAACCAGGAGTAACAAGAGCCAGAAAGCATACAATCACAAGTGTCAATTCACACCAGTCACAGAAGGCTGCATCCAGAATGCCCCAAACAACAACGAGCATACATGTGATAAACCATAGCCAGTATGAGGTCACAGGCAGCCAGCCTACCCACCAACAAGGAGTGACAGAACCGCACTGTGATATAACAAACTAATTGCATCCATACTCAGATCATGTTCTCACACAAAAGGTCGAGGCCAGCACGCATCACAAAACCAGGATACATGGGAAGGTCCACAGCCTGTACACAATGTGCATGTAGCCAGCATGCACGGCACCAGTGACAAGAACTACAAGATATGTATGTGGAAAGACATAAACACAGGCAACAGTTCACACTCAGAACACCGCAGCCATCACTCAGCCCCAAGTAAACAGCAAACACAGCAGCTATTCTGCAAAAGAGGACGTGGACAGCCTACCTGGCAACAACTGTGACATTGAACAGTACTGTGACACAGGTCAATGTTAGTGTCAGGTATAAAGAACTGTGCAGTGGCCCAAGATTGTACTATATAGTGAAAGAGCACACTCCTTTTACACCGTCGTTAGCTGATTCTATATTGATTTCTATAGAACCTGTTCTGTTACATGCCGATACAAGTATTGGCCCCATGACAGTAGGATACACTGTGTCAGCAGTAAGTTTGTGTTGACGTCACAGTTTATTTCTCCATTCTTCTGATGCGTAAGAACAACCCAAAAAAAAGGATCCTATCATTTGAACATACTCTTTCACATGGTCAGCATTTGGTCAATAATCGATCAGTATTGCTAAGCCCCCCAAAAAAACGGAGTGGATCCAAACCAGTGATAGGATGACATGTGATAGGAATATTTGCATGTCTTATGCGTTTTGTATCCACTCCTGCTTTTGGCTTCCGAATCATGATCATATCCTGATTCAAAATAGGGGTCATGTAATGAAGGACTTACAGATGCCCCAAAGACAGAATCTGTTGTGTTGTTCATGTTTCCATCCTTCTGACAGATCAGAAGAAGGGTAAAATAAATGGTGATGGCAACAAGGCGAAAAAAGGGACACTATTGGCCCCTTCACAGAGTGGGGAGGGTGGAAACTGCATGAGGAGTAAACACTTTGGCCTAGTTACAGAGTAGGAAGGGTGGCAACTGCATGAGGAGTCAACACAGTGGCCCAGTCACAGAATGAGGAGGGTGGCGACCAGGTGAGGAATCAACACAGTGGCCTAGTTACAGAGTGGTGAGAGTGGCAACCACATGAAGAGTCAACATAGTGGCCCTAGAGGGGGTTGTATACCAAATTTCAGGGCAATCAGAGCAACTTCGAATCAGGCTGAACTGATTTGAGTTTAAACTGAACTTTTTCAAAAAAGAACAAATCTTGACTTGTTCACTAATCTCTCGTCCAAATTGATTCAGGTCCAAACCGAACATTCTCAAAAATTGGGCGAACCTGAATGGAACTGAAACTTGAGTGGTTCGCTCATCTCTAGATTCTAACAAACCGAAACATTTTAAAAGAATGTAATCTGTTATCCTTACTCTGTATCACACGTGAGTTATGTAAGTGTACACACTGCAGCTATGCTGTAAATTGCAAATGCCATATAATAGATTGCAGCTACAATAGCATAAGTGTACGGCCACACGATCAGGTTTCCTGATGCAGTTTTGAAAGCCAAACTCAATAGTGATTTTTTTTAAAGGAGATTTCATGTGTCCTTTATATTTTCTCTCAATAACCTACTTCTAACTTTAACTTCCAAAACAGCATGAAGAAACCTGACCATGCTTTCTGGCCTCCATACATTCGTATGTCGTAGGTGTGCCATATAACATATTTGTATGGTGGGCAGTGCACACTACACAGCTGTTATTACAGATGGTGGACCCTTTTGAATAAATAATTGAAGAAACTGTACAAATAATTTTATTATAACAGAAATAATTGACATTTACTTTAAGAACAACATTTTTGAAAAGCTTTCCTAAAATACATTTAACTCAGTCTTATAGGATTGAAAGAGGGAAGAACGAGGCACTGATGTGTTTCTCCCAAAATATTTAATCTCATACATTTTAAGCGGCCAATCGTCTCATACTTTGTGTTTTTAGCCACTAACAAGTCATCAGTATTCATAGTTGTATGTATCAGGAGTTTTTTTTTTTCAAAAACCACATTCCCATCATTAACCCCAGCAATGCAGATTGTACATTGCAATTCTGTAGACTGTATATGATAGGATTTATCATGGGGATGACAGTTGTATATATTATATTAAATACAGAATCCAGAACATCAGAGTAAGGTGGTATCAGATATGATGCCAAGCTTGTCCCATAGTAAATAGATATGACGGTCAGGTGAGATGAGCAGGTGGAGAAGGCTTTTTTTCGGCTTTCTTTGATCTTCATTTTAAAGATAATGGAGACAATTTTAAAATAAGAAATAAAAGTGCACATCAATGGCATAAATGCAAATAACAACATTTCTATACTGGACACTACAAAAAACATCTGTGTTGTTGTACAAGTGGTCTGTATTAGTGACTTAGCATCACAGAAGAACTGGTGGATGATGTTGGAGTGACAGGAGGACATATTCAAAGCAAAGGTTATATATATTAAACAGTTTAAAAAGGCAGCTGTCCAAATCCCAATAGTTATCAGGATACAATTTCTCCGACTCAGGATCCGATGATAATGTAAGGGGAGGCAGATAGCGACATATCGGTCATAAGCCATAATGAAGAGAAGAATATCCTCTGCAGTGATAACTGTTGAGAAGAAGTAGAACTGAGTATAACATTGTGAGAAGGAGACAATGTGATTTCCGGACAATAACATGTGCAGTAATTTAGGAATCGTGACCGATGTGTATAATATGTCTACAATGGACAAATTACAGATAAAGAGATACATTGGTTCATGTAACTGAACTTCCAGACATATGACTGTGATAATGGAGGAATTGATAAGGACTCCGACCAGATATATCAAGAAGAAGAAAGTGGTGATGAGCGGTTTATTCCTTGTCTCTCCAGAAAATGGTAAAATGTAAAAATATTTAATGGACGTCTCATTCTTCATTGGAGTTTTATTAATATTCTAAAAAAAGCAGAAAAGTATTAGAGCTTTCAGCACAAGAAACAGAGGAAAAAAGAAATTAACGCAGTCTGTAAGGCAGAAAAAAGACATCTGTCCATCCAGTTCCGCTTGTTATCCTACAAATTTGATTGATGAACATAAAATCCCTCATGATATAGAAGCCAATTTTCCTTATTGTAGAGGAAAATATTTTCTTCCCGACTCCAATCAGGCAGTCAGAAAAATTCCCTGCATCCACGACCCTTCTCTTGAAATCTAGCAACTATAACCTGTAATATTATTACACTTCAGAAATACATCTAGGCGACTGACCCAACAGGCTGCTGTGTATATATATTTAATTTTTGCTTCATTGTTAAAATATAGTTTTCAAAGAGACGAATATAAATTAAAAAAATCTGAAAAAAGAATAAACCCTATAAAATGAATGCACAACAGAGTAAGTGTCCACGGCATGATACAGCAACATTCTAAAATTCTATATAAAAATTTGCCAGACCCTCGGTTTTCTAGAAATTGTTTGTAATAGAAATAACTAATGTGATCCATGTGGAATAAAAATTCATAAAATACCATTTAAAACAAACTATCAATACCAAGTGAACTTACCATTATTACCAACAGCAGGCTTGTCCCAATGGAAATTTTTTTTACTGGAAGTGAGCGGGAGCTGTGTAGGAGATTTATAATGTGCTGGGACAATCCCAGGCGATGATCAGAGATTTATAATTACCCAAGAGGAGAAAAGATGTTTATGATTAAATCATTATATTGATTATGCACTAAGGTCCCTTAGTTACCCGGCTTCTTATCCCAGATTAAGATCCTGGTGGACTGAAACGACTCAGCATTTACAAGCCACATACACCTATGTATGTTTGGTATTTAAATCACTGAATTCATATGTGAAGACCACATGTGATTTTGCACTGAATAAAGTTGGCATATTAACCAGAGTGATTTTTTTTACTACGGTTGTTGAACTAGCAACCCTCCTCTAGCACCTCACCCATTGGCTACTGAGTGTGAACATATATATTTTTCGATAGTAAAGAATACAACAGGAGGCATAGCACTGGTCCCATTTAGTTTTACGCCAGCTCTATTATGGCATTGCCATGAGCATAAAGTGAAATACTGGAATAATCTCTAGAAATTAAAATAAAAAATGAAATAAGAAATACATTTACATTCTATTTTTACAATCTAATTGGAGTTTTTCAACACACAGTGAAAGCATTAGAAATCAAGTGTATTGTTTTATTTCCCATGAAACAGTAGACAACTGGGGAGGAACTTGGATGACCACATTGTAAGCCAATGGTATCTACCTGGTGTCGGGGTTTTCTGTCATACTACAGATCTAGCACTGTGTTGTGGTTTCTATTTACAATGGAGAGCATGAAAGAGCACACACTCCTTTTATGCTGTTAAATGATTCATCATAGATTGATACAGAACTTGTTCTATTACAAGTGGTGGGCCCAGGACAGAATGGAGTGGGTGTCAAGCAGTAAGTTTGCATTGACGTCACTGTTTATTTTTCCCTTCTTCTGATCCATCGCAAGAACAACCTCAAAAAATTGCATTTGGTTAGTAAACCATTAAAATTGCTAAGGCCAAAAAAAAACAGTAGTGGATCCAAAATAGAGATGGAACGTAATAGGAATATTTTCATGTCTTCTGTCTTTTGTACTGATGTTCTGGAAAAATTAATTCACAGCTGATGGTGAAAAGTGAAAATTGCAATTTTTACACAGACATTCTGTCTAAGTGCCCAATATGATGTGCCCTTTGTGTGCTAGTGGGAAACGCACACCCTTGTATTATTATGCTGTGATTCTTGATTTTAAAAACATCTTACATGGGACCCTAATCTTTTACCTGGACATACCATGGGGCTCAGGAGTGGAAGAGCACCATGTGCATTTCAGTTGCGCTGTGATCATTTACACATCTTATGATGACAACTGTAGAGGCTCTGGGGTGAAATAATAAACCCCCGGGAAGTGGTTTCTAAAGTTGGTTTAGAAAATGTGCTTTCTTTCACTTTTTAATAGAATAGAAGGTTGTTTATTTCACACAATGTTTTTAGATCTCTGTAACATATTCCAGTTAGAATACTCCCTCATCTTTAATCACTGACTTCTTTCCTCCACCTCCAATAAAAAAATCTACATCTCTACTACAATTCCTTTGGATCGACTACCTTTTATCTGTAGTTCAGAAACAGTGAGCTTGGTGTGGTTTTTGTTCATAAAATTTTAAAAGAAGTCATGGATATAGATGAGTTTGTTCACTGACTGAGGGTTACAGAACGCACAGTTAAAAAAAAGAAAGATAAGACATACAAAAAATGTTAATTAGGTTAGCAGGGTTTCTATGTGTAATGGGGAAGTGGTTAAAATTAGTAGAAGCAGGTGGACCAGGGTTAGGAGAGATATCTATATATCCCCTAAAGTTACAAGTATAGAGAGAAACATCTGAAGATTTACTGATTTGCTTTTATGGGACATAATGGTTCAAGTTGATGTAAGAAGTTGAATATTGCACCTGAGCAGTACATGGGTGAGGGAAGCAGAAAGGAGCTAATGTGGATAGAACTGAAAATTTACAGGGCAGAGTATAACTTGAATAATTAGCAAGGGTGATTGATTAGCTTGCATTCTTTTACCTTTCAAGTCTAACTGCCAGGACAATTAGTCAGAGATGACACTTAGCCTAAGATGACTTTTTCTCCCCAATCTGTTACTGTAATTAATGAACTCCCGCGAAAAAAAAATATTCCATGTCCTTGTAGAAATGTACATGATGTAATCTGTAGTGAATGTCATTTTCTTACTAGTGTCTGTATTTGTGAGTTATATATCCCTGATGTTTCTGATCTGTGTCATGTGACCAGCAATCAGACTCTCCAACTGACAGTATCTTATGTGTGGACAGGAAGTCTATTTCTCTATGCATTCCTATGGGAGCCTCACTCTGAGTCTCATAGGAATGAATAGAGGAGTAACTGGCTTCCTGTCCTGGGTGGGTTGGAGGTCAGGGAGTTGGTCACATGACAAAGCTACCATTAGAAGAGAGGGAATAACTCACAAATACAGTCTCTGAAGAATGAAGATTGCATTCGCTACAGATTACATCATGCACCTTTCTAACAGGTCAGAGAATATTTTTTTTACGGGAGTTCTTTAATTAAAAAAAAAGGGTTTTTGAGAATATGCAAATTGAACATTAAGTTCAGAAGGTAGGTTCTAGTGACTTAGTGTACCTTAACCCCTCCTTTATGCTTATATAGACCCTTTCCTCATGCTTTATACTCCCTTGGACACTCCACTGAGTCAAATGGAGTGTCTAGAGAAGCAGAACAGAGAAGCTAAAGAGAACCAAGTAGCTAAGTCCTATCCTCAGGGTGTGCTTAAACTCTAATTTGCTTAATAAAAAACATACATTTTTGACCTGATCCTGAACTGGTTGAGGGGCCAGCTTCCTAAAAGTTTCATGGGTGTATCCTTAAAAAAAAATTCTCCTCACTAACCCCAGCAATGCAGTTTGTACATTGGAATTCTGTAGACTGTATACAATAGGATTTATCATGGGGATGAGAGTTGAATATGTTATATTAAAGACTAAGTCCAGAACATCAGAGTAAGGTGGTATCAGATACTCTATGAAACTTGCTCCATAGTAAAGAGACACAACAGTGATGTGGGAGGAGCAGGTGGAGAAGGCTTTTTTTTGGCTTTCTTTTTTTTTCATCTTGAAAATGACGGAGAAAATGTTAAAATAAGAAGTAAAAGTTCCCTTTAATGGAATCAGCCCAAATAGCAACATTTCTATAACCGATATTACAAAAAACCTTTGTGAGGTTGTGCAGGTGGTCATAGTTAGTGACTTAGGATCACAGAAGAACTGGTGGATGAGGTTGGAGTGACAGGAGGACATGTATAAAGCTGAGGTTATATACATTAAAGAGTTTATAAAGGCAGTTGTCCAAATGCCAAAAATTATCAGGATGCAATTTCTCAGACTCAGGATCCGATGATAATGTAAGGGGAGGCAGATAGCGACATATCGGTCATAAGCCATAATGAAGAGTATAAATCCTTCTGCAGTCAAAACTGTTACGAACAAGAAGAACTGAGTATAACATTGTAAGAAGGAGACAAAGTGATTTCCAGACAATAACATGTGCAGTAATTTAGGAACTGAGACCGATGTAGAAAACATGTCTACAATGGACAAATTACAGATAAAGAGATACATTGGTTCATGTAACTGAACTTCCAGACATATGACTGTGATAATGGAGGAATTAAAAAGTACTCCAACCAGGTATATAAAGAAAAATATAGTGGAAATGAGCGGTCTATTCCTTGTTTCTCCAGAAAATGGCAAAATGTGAAAATATTGAAATGATGTCTCATTATTCATAAGTGTTTTCTTTGCAGTCTAGAAAAACAGCACAAAATGTATCAGAGATTTTAGCAGAATTAATTTAGAAGACAAAAGACAGTGAGTAGGTAAAAACTAATGTAGGTGATCAGTTGGTCATCCCTGGTAGTCTAGTGGTTGTTCTTGGAGAGTCAGTTATCTGGTTGAATTACTAAAAGGTTTATTGGCTATTAAATTGGATATTGGATAATTGCTATTTGCCCATGAAGTACCATTATTTTCAGTGACAAGTTTTGATGCAGCTTTTGAACAAGTTGTCCTATGCCAGGTGGAGTGAGCATTCACCTGTCAATACTCAATGCGCCACCAAAGTAGCTTATAGTAGGAAAGGGCTTGTAATTTAAGACAATCTCAGCCTGGAGCCTCACAAAATCCCCATTTCTGCCATAAACATGATTTTATTAGGCCCTGCCTGTATTTATACTGAACTATTGCAGTGAATAACAGAAACAATGAAACAATCACATGTTCACGTCTCATGATGGTATAAAACAATTTAGAAAAAAATTCTATACATTTTTTTTCCTGCAAAACGCTTTACTAGAACAAAATGACACATATTTGGTATCGCTGTATCTGTAGAAATAAATGTTCTATATATTTTTCTTGTAATTATGCTGTAAAAGTAGTAAAACATAAAAAATATATACATTTGAGATTATCATATTATATAATAAATATAGTATGGTTAATACCATTAGAAAAATATACAAGAGGTTAATTAAAATTATAAAATACAATAATTATTATTTATTATTAGAGCACTATTTATTCCATGGCACTGTACATAAGAAAAGGTGTGGACTTACATAAAATAAAACAGCTACAATAGACACAAACAAGATACGTTACAAACTGGTAGAGCAGCAGAGAAGATCCTACCCTCGAGGACTTACAATCTACAAGGGATGGAGAATGATACAGTAGGTGAGGGTAGAAGCCGCTCATATGGTGCAGCAGGAGTACTGTAAAATGTAGGCTTGTCTGAAGAGGTGGTTTTCAGGTTTCTTTTGAAGGTTTCAACAGAAGGTGATTAAGATGAAATTGACAGATAGATGACACAGAGGAGTAAGGGAGGACAGGTGGATACGTTTGGTAGCAGCGTTAAGGATAGATTAAAGGGGTGTGAGAGTGCTAGATGGGAGGCCACAGAGGAATATATTGCAGTAGTCTTGGCAGAAGGGCATGTATATACAAGCATATTTGCACACTCCTGCTCGAGGAATGTGTGGATCCAAGAGATATTTTTGAGTTGGAGGGAGCAGGAGATGGAAAGGGCTTGAATGTGTGTTTTAAAATGTGAGATCTGGGAAATTGTGCAGCTATTTACAGCAGGTCATTGATGACTTTGGAAAGGACAATTTCAGTTGAATGGTGGGGCGGAAGCCAGACTATCGTCGGTCAAAGAGAGAGCAGGAAGTGAGGTGGGAAGACAGTTAAGGTAGACATGCTGTTCGAATAAATTGGAGGCATAATGGAACAGTGATATGGAGAGATAGCTGGACAGAGATGATGGGTTAAGAGCATGCTTTTTAAGGATGGATGAGATGGTAGCATGTTTCAAACCGGATGTTAAGTCAAAGCTGTGCATCTAAAAAAAATACAAATGGTCCTGCAATAATGAAGCCCTTATATGCCTATGCTCAAAAAGAAAATAAGAAAGAATGACAAGAAAACTCATAACTCTTAGAATGTGATGGTAAAAAAAACGAATATATTGCTTGGTCATTAAGGCCCAAACCAGGATGTCCATTAACTAATTTATGTGTTTTTTGCCATGCACCTACTTACACAAACATACTAGTGCAAACATTTTACTTCTTGTGGAAATATATTTCTGCTAATTGCATTTTAGTTGGACTGTCTTTGTAGAATACCCAAAATGTAATGGGCTGGACCCTGCATAAAAACAACCGAACATGATCTTGACTATCTGCTAAAAACTGTATAAAAACATTATTGTTTACAACCTCAAATGACCTTTAAACAGTATAATTTAAAAATGTTATAAAATATACAGTGTAACAGGCAAATGGTTGTGGCACATTGCCAGTATGGATCTACATAGAGTGATGTACCTGGAAGTGATTGACTTTAAGTGTGGACTTCAGAATAACCAGACGTGCATGATACTAAACTCATGTAACCACTGGAATATTATAAAGACCCTACACTAACAATTGCATTAGTATTAATATAAAAATACAAATGCTCTTGAAGGGTTTGTCTAAATACTAAGTGTTTTTTAACTACCCCCCCTCACCACTCAGCAGGACTTGTCGAGGGAAACATACTTACTTGCTACTCAATGCTTAGTTCTGGCTCTCTGTGTCTACTGCCGTCTTCACGTCACTTTAGTCCCTAGAAGTAAACTTCTGGCATGGCCAGGGGTCATGTGTTCTGTTGCAGTCAATGGCTGACCACTGTAATGATACGCCATCTCTGAAAATAGTCATTCGTAGGGAACAAAGTGCAGTGAAGGCAACAGAGGATCTCAGTTTATAATGGATGTCATGGCACACTGCCAGATCAGTGACACAGCAGATACCACTAAAGCTTGAGAAACCCCCATCGATTTAGAATGGGGTCCATCAGGGTTCCAGATGGGTAAAATATTAGCACATAAACAGATCCTGCTTTGATCATAGGTTTCAAGGCATTTATTAGAAATCCATGAGCTAAATATGTCGGTTGCTGGTGGTATCTGTCATGCGATGGATCTGGCAGGGAATAGGCTAACCATAATTGTGGATAATCTATTAAGATGATAGTAAGAAAATAATTTTTGCTATTATTATTAATTTGCATCCTAATAAAAGTGCATGAGGCCCATGGATATAAGCTACAACACCGATATTAATATATATGGTTAAATAGTATAGAAGAATCTTATAACCATGCAGAAAAAGTGATAAAATAATTAAAGGGGTTGTCCCACAAAAAAATATTCTACAGTTTTCAAACCAGCACCTGGATCTGAATGCTTTTGTAGTTGCATCTAATTAAAAAGTTAGCAAAGCCACGGAGTTATTCAATAAAATGTATCTGTTCAGCGCCACCTGCAGTTTGTTTTTTTCTTGTTTCTTTGACCTGCTCACTGAGATGGCCAGACATGCTCAGTTTCATCCTTCAACTGCCTCCTAAGCTGTGATAGGGAGAGCAGAGACACGCCTCCTGAGCTGTGATAAGGAGAGATGAGACACGCCTCCTGAGCTGTGATAGAGAGCTGAGACACGCCTCCTGAGCTGTGATAGGGAGAGATGAGACACGCCTCCTGAGCTGTGATAGGGAGAGCTGAGACACGCCTTCTGAGCTGTGATAGGGAGAGCTGAGACATGTCTCCTGAGCTGTGATAAGGAGAGATGAGACATGTCTCCTGAGCTGTGATAAGGAGAGATGAGACACGCCTCCTGAGCTGTGATAGGGAGAGATGAGACACGCCTCCTGAGCTGTGATAGGGAGAGCTGAGACACGCCTTCTGAGCTATAGCAGAAAAGACACTCCCCTTGAGCTGTCAGCTCTATATAAATCTAGAAGAGCAATGAATGGGGAGATCTCTGGATGATGTCTGATTTTCATTTTTTACATTAGTCATGGGATAACCCTTTTAATTTTATTGACTTATAAATCTAAACATGATTAGCAAGAGACAGACAAGTTAAAATATTTTTTTGAAAACAAGACAATTATGATGGTCTGAAGGAAGGATGTAAATAAGAAAGTGCAAGTGCATAAATAAATGGGTGGTAATGCAACTACAACAGAGACAATGTAGCCATAAATGACTACGGTCATGAGGTCACGTAAATGACGTTCACGAGACATGCCCAAGGTGTACTGAAGGCTCGCTGCAGACAGGAACTTGTGCGATCTATGTCAGAGTCGGGAGCATGTCACAGGCCAGCGCATGCGCAGAGCGAGATGTGCACCACAGCGGGCATCTTTGATAGGATATAGGGATAGATTTGACATCAAGGTTTATATAAAGATTAGAGATAAGCGAGCATGCTCGGCCGAGCATGCCCGAGTGCCATTTTTGCGTATTTGCGTACGCATTTTAAAATTGGTACGCTAATCATACGCATATTTTAATCTGTACACTAATGCGTACGCATTTTGACAATTTGTACACTATGCGTACGCATTTGCGTACAGAATAAAATATGCGTATGATTAGCGTACCAATTTTAAAATGCGTACGCAAATACGCAAAAATGGCACTCGAGCATGCTTGGCCGAGCATGCTCGCTCATCTCTAATAAAGATTGATGAAAAAGATCATAATACACAATTCATTAGATAAATATCATAACTAAGATTTAGATACATGATTGGGCAATATTTGTAAGCATGATTGTCATATTTATAGGATAAAAGAAGAATGATAACGATGTAAAAATATATAAGTGCAAGACCAGTATGTATAATAATAAGTGTAAAATAAGTGTAAGTGTAATAAGTGTAAAAAATCATGAATTCATATGAGTTTATGAAAAGTGAAATGAGCAAATAAAAAACAGCTGGATAATACCATGAACGCATGTTAGTGATGAAGTGGATGAAAAGTAAAGAATGAAAAGAAAATTCATGAATAAATAGAAATTATGTGAAAACAATGTGATGATGTTTAAAGAAATATTGAAATGATGAACAAATGTGAAGCATGTGTGTAAAAATATGATAAAGTGAAAAATGCACCTGTAAAAGAAAAAGGATAAGAATAACATGGAAGAATAGAAAGAAAAAATATTAAAAAAACACATAAAAAATGAGAAACAGTGAAGAAAATGTGTGATGAATTGTAGTGTAAAAACGAAACACAGTGCAAGAGAATAAATGAAAAGGGGAAGGGAAAAAAAAGTTAATACTAGTAATGGTATTGTCTGAACAATCATCTCCCATATTACATCTTATGGTAATGTATCTAAAAGAAAAAGGAAAATATGTGTTAATACCCATAGCAGAGACCAGTAGTTATACCAACAGCTACTAACCACTAATCATCACAAGAACAAAAATATAATTATATATATATATATATATATCACAGATATGATGTTAAATCAAGTATGACACAAAAGGAGTATTTTCATTAAGGCCTTTAGGTACCTGAGTTCTCAACTTCACTTCAACGCGTTCCAATCTTCTAAAATGACATGGATATAAGTTATATGTATAAATATATCAGAGGTCAATATAGAGATCTCTCCCATCATCAAACCGGGTTCGGTCCGAACTTTGCTATTTTTTGGATGGCAGACCAAACTTTTCAGGTTTGTTTTGACTGAATCCACTAAAACAGTGCTTAACAACATTTTAATTCACATGTTGGTGGGGAAAAAAGCACTAGGGAGCAAGGAAGAAAGGTTCTCACATGACCTTAAGAGGAAGTGGAGGGAATGGTTTGTTCTGATTGACTCCCAGGCCACCAGACAGCCTAAATATCACTTCTGCAGCAGGCTGGAAGGTTCCAAGCACAAGCAGAACGTCATTATGTGCTGGGCTATAAATGAGGGTGGTTGGGTCTTACAGTGTCTGCCATAAAAAGGATCTTAAGGAGGCTGGGACAGTCAGAAATCAAGCAAGCTTGTATTCTACTGCCAGGGACAGTGAAGGGACAGGCTAGACTAAAAAAAATGAAGAGTTGTGTGTGTAGAATGGGACAGGCAGGGAAAGCTGTCAGCCAGGGAGTAAGATGTCAGGAGCTAAGGCTGCCTTTGCCTCCTAGCAGAACTGCGGATGCAAAAAACCTCAAAGGCAGCTACTTGAATTTCTTTCATTTTTTAATTTACTATTTAAAGGGGTTCTCTCACTTTAGCAAGTGGCATTTATCATGCAGAGAAAGTTAATACAAATCACTTACTAATGTAATGTGATTGTCCATATTGCTCCCCTTGCTAGCTGGATTCTTTTTTCCATTACATTATACACTGTTTGTTTCCTTGGTTATGAGCAGCCTGCAATCCAGGATCGGTGGCGGTGCTTGCACACTATAGAAAAAAGCTCTGGTCTATGTGCGCTCCTATGGTTTAATGGCCATCACTTTGTAAGAAAACACTTTGAATTGGCCAGAACTCTGAATTGACACTGTGTTGATTTATTTTCGGGAACAGTGGTGGTCCCAGAAGGTGAACCTCCAAAGTGAGGGCATATCCTGATGAAACTCACTCTCACTCACATGATTTTTCTGCAAAAAAATGTGTCTTGTAGTTAGAAAAAAAAATAGATATCTTATTACTAAAACAATAGAAAAAATATATACCCAAATTCATACAGGTTCAATTCTGTACAATAAAACGCCTGTTGCTGAATGCTGTTGCCCGCCAGCTGAATAACAAATAGTTCATCAATATCAGATCGGTGGGGGGACGAGTTCTGCCACACTCTTCCCTGTTTACCTGCTTGCCATCGCAACTACAGCAGTGAACTGTTGTAATTTCAACTATGGCCTCTGCATCCTCTTCTAAGGGATGGCTCCAGCTGTTCAAGTGAACAGGATGGATCCATCCAATCAAAGCAAATTACACTGTTCCCCGATGCAGTTGCAACAGCGAGCAGGTAAACAGAGAAGAGAAGGCAGCACTCGTACAAGACCTGCTTTCTCTTTAAAAAGCTGATGGGTGGGGATGTCAAAAGTCAGATCCACACCGATTTGATATTGATGACCTTTTTCTGAGGATAGGTCATCAACAGTAAAAAGTGGACGATCCCTATAAACTTGATCCTAAGATTCTCCCTCCTGCAATGTATTTTGCAGCTTGGCGGATATCCATTCTCTTATCCACTCGGGAGGTTTTCAGCTCATCATTTCTGCAGAGTTACAGATGGAAAACAGTAAAATAAAACCATATATATATATCATGAGAGTCTGTTATGTGAATATTTAATTTTTACTTCAGTAACTAAAAAAAATAAAGTTAAAATAAAAAGTTTTGAAACTACAAATAATAGAAAAAAAGGAAAAAGAATAAAGCATAAAATGAATGTTCCAATATTCCACAATATTCTGATATTGTAATATTTAGAATATTTAGTACAACATTTTGCTATACCCTTAGTTTTGGAGAAATAATTTTATATTGAAATTATTTTAAGAAATTAATTATGTGACCTGTGTAGGAGAATAATCCATGAAATATAATTTAAAATAGAAATGTCAGTGTCTGGTGGACTTACCAGTATAGCAACAGCAGGCTCGTCCTCATGTAAAATTCTTTACTGGAAGTGAGTGGGAGCTGTGTAGGAGATTTATACTGTGCTGGGACAATCCCGGGTGATGATCAGAGATTTATAATTACCCAGGAGGAAAAAAAGTTGTTCATGATTAAGTTACTTAGTTAATGTCTTTTGGGTCTTGACAAAAGTTTTTATGAAGATCTATCTTGTAATACTTTTTTTTAAAACTTTTGTTGAGAAACTTTTGACAACTTCTATCTAATAAACAAAACAGGACATGAAGGCTCTATGAGCATTATCCCCTTATTATAGCAATACATACAATGGAGCTTGGGCCGATTTTTTTGAATTTTGGTGGTTTATAACAGAATAGGATAGGAGATACAGCAGAGGACCCCTCTGCTTCTATGACAGCCCTATTATGGTACGTAGCCATGTTCTCGAGGTTATATAGTAGAATAGTCCCTAGAATGGAAAATGACTTTCTGCATATTATACAATAATATTGTTTAAATGATATGTAGACTTTGTGTCCTATGCTATGCTTTTAGTTTTGAGACTTATTTAAAAGAATTCACAGCCAACAGGTTTCGATCAGACCTTAATCAATGCCATGATGATTGAAACACATTTGCTGTGAATACCCCCACATTCGTATTTTAAATGAATATCAAATAAAGATTGAAGATTTTATTCTTGTGCTAGACGCTCTATTTCTATCGGAGTGTCTACATGCTGGAACGGGTCCTTTGCACAGAAACCTGCATCAGGAGAGCTGGCGTGAGTGTTTGTTTCTGCTCCAAAAAGTTACTCCAAAAGTTATGCCGCAACGGAGGCAGAGTGCACAAACATATAACTGCCAGGGAAAAAAATGACTCGTTCTGGACCTGAAAAAAAGTTCCCTTTACATTGAGAGCAACAGGAATACAGTGTGGACAGGCTATGGTAATGGTGGCATATGGCCACAATAATGGTGGCAGCAGTAGCAGAATAGCAAGGTGGTAGATCAGCAGTCTATGGGTAGTAGTAGTAGAAGTAGTAGCAGATGCAGAGCGTTAAAAGTGGTTGCAGTAGGTGATTAACAGCAAGGAGTACCAGCTGCAATAGTGGTGGCAGCAGCAGCCATATGGTACATGTTGGTAGACTGTCAGACAGCAATGGTGCCATGATGATGGCAGTAGCATGATGGTAGCAACAGCAGTAGCTGTGCAGAATAGGACGGTAGGCAGGCAGACAGCCACAGTGGTAAGATGTGGCACCAGGGGTGTAACTATAGGGGGTGCAGAGGTAGCTACCGTGCCCAGGAGCCTGAAGGGGCCCAAAGACCCCTGTGCTGCATAAGAAGACACCGATATTATAGAAAGTGCGTGCTGGTCAAGTTGCACCTCCGGCTGAAGGGAAGGGGTTAGGTCAAGAATTTGGCATGAAGGGGTCAATTTTTGCCATAGGCAGCCCAAAGGCTATGTGCTTCCCTGCCCCTGGCCACAAAGCACTGAGGGAAGGGGGGCCCAAGCTGAAATCTTGCACAAGGGCCCATGAGCTTTAACTACGCCCCTGTGTGGTACCACAGTCCCTTTCAGACATACTGGTGGCAGGTGTCCGCTCACCAAAAGCTGCGGCAAGCTGAGCACAGCGTGTTTCCTGAAAAAGAACATAATTTGGCCTCCCTTTAAGAAGGAGAAAAACATTCTCTCATATTGCTGTGATAGCAGGGGTCTAAAAGCATGGCTATCCTTTAAACATCACACTGCTTGATACCAATGATACAACTGTGTAAGTAAGTGCTTGCCATTCTGGACAGCATGCCTGAGGAGCCAGTTCTTTCTAGCCCAACCACCCATTGAGATGACTTGATGTTGTGGCCAGTGACACTGTCATCATCATCCTCATTCTCTGACTCCACCTCCTCCTCCAGTGGTAGCTCCTCATCCTCTTCCTCCATGAGAGTTTATCCTTGTGGGTCCCCAACAACTACAGGGAGCACAGCAAGATGTGTTAGCTGTTTTTCTGCTGTCAATGTTCCCGGTCAGTTCTGAGATAAATAGGAGGGGTTCATGCTGAAGTTGTCCCTAGTGATAGATACATCTTGTGGCCTCTTAGAAGTGATTCAGCATCTGAGAAATTCCTTGGATGAGCTGTCCCTGTCTGACCTGGAAACAACACATACTGACTAGTGAGGTGGTCTGATGCATGACAAAATCATTCATGATACTCTGCCCTGCTGCTGTTGAGGACAGACGGATGTCTATGGAGGAGGAGGTGAAGTTGGCGGATAAGCATTTGGTATGGGTACCAGACCGACACAAATGTGAAGGTGTCAGTAGGATCAGGTTTGCTGCCTCACCGCATACATGAAAAACATTGACCCAATGGGCCATTAAAAGCATGCACTCTCCCTCCCCAGCAGGTCCTGCACCTTACCGCACAGTGGAAAGTGCAATTTAAAAAAATTGCTTGGTAAAACACGGACTGAGCTGAGCAGGAGTATGAATATTTGTAGTGTTAAGCAAATTGAAGTTGATTTAGTGGAACTCAATCTGGATAACAGGAAAAATTTGGTAAGCTATGAATCAAAATTTCGTTGCTCTTTGTGGTAGCAAATCAGATTCTTTCTAAAATGACTGCCACACATGTTACAAAGTGAAAGTAAGAAGCCCGGGAACGAGGGATCACCCATAATGCCATGCAGACAGCCAATCTGCAGATAGCCAACCTCATTAATAAACAGGTGAAATATGTGTTTTATAAATACATAAGATGAAATTTCGTGAATGTGTATGGTGAAGCCATGATAATAGGATAAAATATAAATACATTTATGATTAGTGAACGCATGCTGTGTGAAGAGGTGATGATGATAAAAATGTGAAATTCATGAAGGTGAAAAAGAAAGAAAGAACCTTTCATTCTCACAACTTAATTCATTTTTCACCACATTTTTTTATTCACTGCTTTTTTCATAATTTATATTTTTATATTAGGCATGATCTAACCAATTTATATGCTATCACGCTACCATTTTGTATTTTTCTTTTTTCTTTTTCTTCCTCTTTTTTTTTTAACCGTCATGAATTTCAAATTTTTACCATTTTCAACTCTTCACACAGCATGCGTTCACTAACCATGAATTTTAAAATACATATTGCACCTGTTTATTAATTATGTATTTATTTGTTTTATGAATTAATAATTAATTATATATTTATTGACATTATATTTTTTATGTATATGTGTATTTATAATAGACACTCATAGCTATATTTTGTAATATTTTCCGCCTAAGAAGGTCCTTTTGTTAGCTACTTATAATTGTGCTATTACATCCCGGTGTATTTAACATGTAATGCCCTTATTTTGCTGCCTTTTCAAATATGGCCGCTGCGGTGCACACCTTGTTCTTAACATGCCGGCCTGAGATGCTTCCTAGGCCCTGCGACATGGCAGTCCGCGCAAGTTCCTGTGTGCTCCGTATCTTCCGGGTGCCGAGGACTGCCATGTCACAGGGCCTAGGAAGCATCTCGTGGCCAGTGGCGTGCCGGGACTATGGAGCACCATATAGTGGGCAGTGGTTAACTTAATAGCCAAATGTATACAGGTAACTTGGGCTGTCTTTTTTATTGGATGCAATTGATTCTGGGAGGTCCAACTTAATTGAATCATGCAGGGCATTGGTGCATTACTAATTAATTGATTGCTCCCACCTAGTGAACACACCATATTTAGCACTATATATATCTGCTATGTTCCCACCAACCACCACCCCTTGAGAAAGTAGATGGCGAAAAGCGCATCGGGGAGTGGTGAAGGTCTGACTTGAGGCTGAGACATTACAATTTGGTCGGTATTATTAATATATTGTCCTTGTACATTGTATTTTACCACATTGACTATCCTTTTTTAATATATGCTTTTTGATTTATGTATTTTCATAGCCACACTGTTAGGCTGTGTGTATAATACTCTTTTATGAATTCTTGTACTTGCACTTTATAATACCTCCTCAAAAAACTTTTTGCACTTTATTATATTTATCCCGCCGTCCGGACACCACCACTGTGTTGTTGTTTTTAACCTTTTTCATTTATTTATGGATGCCAATCATGTAGTGTAATATATGTTTAATAAAAATGTAATGCTACAATCATAATGAATGTGTAATAGGCATGTTATTCACTACTGAACCACATATACAGTCATGGCCAAAAGTTTTGAGAATGATACAAATATTAATTTTTACAAAGTCTACTGCTTCAGTTTTTATAATGGCAATTTGCATATACTCCAGAATGTTATAAAGAGTGATCAGCTTAACAGCAATTACTTGCAAAGTCAATATTTGCCTAGAAAATGCACGTGCAGTCATCATTGCACTGCACAAAAATGGCCTAACAGGGAAGAGTATCACAGCTAGAAAGATTGCACCTCAGTCAACAATCTATCATATCATCAAGAACTTCAAGGAGAGAGGTTCCATTGTTGCCAAAAAGGCTCCAGGGCGCCCAAGAAAGACCAGCAAGCGCCAGGACCGTCTCTTAAAAGTGTTTCAGCTGCGGGATCGGGCTATCAGCAGTGCAGAGCTTGCTCAGGAATGGCAGCAGGCAGGTGTGAGTGCATCTGCACGCACTGTGAGGCGGAGACTCTTGGAGCAAGGCCTGGTCTCAAGGAGGGCAGCAAAGAAGCCACTTCTCTCCAGAAAAAACATCAGGGACAGACTGATATTCTGCAAAAGGTACAGGGAGTGGACTGCTGAGGACTGGGGGAAAGTCATTTTCTCTGATGAATCCCCTTTTCGACTGTTTGGGACATCTGGAAAACAGCTTATTCGGAGAAGACGAGGTGAGCGCTACCACCAGTCTTGTCTCATGCCAACTGTAAAGCATCCTGAAACCATTCATGTGTGGGGTTGCTTCTCAGCCAAGGGAATCGGCTCTCTCACAGTCTTGCCTAAAAACACAGCCATGAATAAAGAATGGTACCAGAATGTCCTCCCAGAGCAACTTCTCCCAACCGTCCAAGAGCAGTTTGGCGATCAACAATGCCTTTTCCAGCATGATGGAGCACCTTGCCATAAAGCAAAGGTGATAACTAAATGGCTCAGGGAACAAAACATAGAGATTTTGGGTCCATGGCCTGGAAACTCCCCAGATCTTAATCCCATTGAGAACTTGTGGTCAATCATCAAGAGACGGGTGGAAGAACAAAAACCTACAAATTCTGACAAAATGCAAGCATTGATTGTGCAAGAATGGACTGCTATCAGTCAGGATTTGGTCCAGAAGTTGATTGAGAGCATGCCAGGGAGAATTGCAGAGGTCCTGAAGAAGAAGGGTCAACACTGCAAATATTGACTTGCTGCATTAACTCATTCTAACTGTCAATATAAGCTTTTGTTACTCATAATATGATTGCAATTATATTTCTGTATGTGATAAAAACATCTGACAAACACACATAAAAACCAGAGGGCAGCAGATCATGTGAAAATATAATATTTGTGTCATTCTCAAAACTTTTGGCCATGACTGTACTTCTATTGGTGTTCTATATGTGTTAGGAGATTCTCTTTGAAAAACACATTCCTCCCACTAACCCCACGAATGCAGATTGTACATTGGAGTTCTGTAGACTGTATATGATAGGGTTTATCATAGGGATGACAGTTGTATATATTATATTGAAGACGGAATCCAGAACATCAGAATAAGGTGGTATCAGAAAGTCTACTAAGCTTGTCCCATAGTAAATAGAGACAATGGTGAGGTGGGACGAGCAGGTGGAGAAGGCTTTTTTTCGGCTTTCTTTTGTCTTCATCTTGAAGATGACGGAGAAAATTTTAACATAAGAAATAATAGTGCACATAAAGGGAATAATCGCAAAAAATAAAATGTCTACACCTACTACTACAAAAAACATTTGTGTGGTTGTACAAGTGATCTTTGTTAGTGACTTAAAATCACAGAAGAACTGGTGAATGATGTTGGAGTGACAGGAGGACATGTATAACGCTGATAATGCAAGCAGGAAACTGTTCATATAGGCAGATCCCCAAATCCCAATAGTTATCAGGATGCAATTTGTCTGACTCAGGATCTGATGATAATGTAAGGGGAGGCAGATAGCGACATATCGGTCGTAAGCCATAGTGAATAGAAGAAGTCCTTCTGCAGTCGCCACGGCAGAGAAAAAGTACACCTGAGTATAACATTGTGAGAAGGAGACAATGTGATTTCCGGAAAATAAGATGTGCAGTAATTTAGGAACCGTGACCGTTGTTTAAAATATGTCTACAATGGACAAATTACAGATAAAGAGATACATTGGTTCATGTAACTGAACCTTCCAGACATATGACTGTGATAATGGAGGAATTGATAAGGACTCCGACCAGATATATCAAGAAAAAGAAAGTGGTGATGAGCGGTTTATTCCTCGTCTCTCCAGAAAATGGCAAAATGAAAAAATATTTTACTGCAGTCTTATTTTTCATTACCATATTTGCTATAGTCTTGAAAAAAAGCACAAAAAGTATCAGAGATTTATATACAAAATTTCACAGGTGCTCCTATACCTAATAATGAGTAGGGCTGCAAAACTGCCACGGTAACGCAACCAGCGGAATGTGAAAAGTGTACTAAGATAAAAATGGCAATGGTCTACTCTAATTAAAACTACACAATACACAAAAATACTGTACCAATACACCACTAAGGCTACTTTCACACTTGCGTTGTTAATTCAGGCATTGAGATCCAGCAGAGGATCTCTATACCTGAATTAAACTGATCCGTTTTGATTTTGCACATCAGGATGCATCCGTTCCGTTAGGATGCAGTTGTGTGAAATCAAAACTGAAAAAAACTGATCAGGCACTAAATACATTGAAAGTCAATGGGTGACGGATCCGTTTTTTTAGTCTCCTAAAAAAACTGATCCGTCACCATTGACTTACATTGGTTTCAGTACCTGATCAGTTTCTTTCAGTTTTTATGACCGGACACAAAATTACAGCTTGCTGCGGTTTTGTGTCCGGTCACAAAACTGAAAGCTGCCTGAACTGAAGACATCCTGATGCATCCTGAACGGATCTCTTTCCATTCAGAATGCATGGGGACAAAACTGATCAGTTTTTTTCCGGTATTGAGATCCTCTGCCTGATCTCAATACCGGAAAACCACAACGCAAGTGTGAACGTAGCCTAACTCGACTGTCTTTCAGAAGCTCGTCCTAGTTAAAAAGTGGAGCCAAGCCAACCGAATACTTCTTGAGCAGAAAAAACTGAACATGAAAGAAGCAGGTTCAGGACAGGTGGGGGCACAGAACTTGTTCCCGGGCAATGCCAACTAAGTGTGGTGTGAGAGGAACTCACCGACTCCTGGTTGGGGGTGTCTGATGTCACTTGAGACAACGTTGATGACCGAGTCAACCATTCAAGAACAGCTGGTCAAAACACGACTGCTGGATGACACTGGCAGCTCTGCTACCTCTTCCCCTTCTTCTTCTCCTGCTACTTCTGCAAGCTCAAGAAACATTTTGGCCACCGCCCGTTCCCCTAGAAGGGCCTGTCACCTGTCTGTCAGACATACTGTACTGTAACAGTAACTGTTAGAGTAAAAGAGCTGTAGCGTCAGGCTGAAATTTCACCCCGAAACAAGGATGAATGGATGTACTTATATATGAGAACGTGAGTAACCCAAAACTTGTAGTATCAGGCCACAATTTCACACCAATATCTCAATTAGGGATTAACGGATGTACTTATGTATAATAGAACTTGAGTACCTTAAAATCTGTAATCTATAAATAATTTAGACATAAGTATATCCATTAATCCCTAATTGTGTAATTGGGGGGAAGTTGTACTTCAGATTTAAAGGGCTGCGACATCACCGGAGCTGGCTATATGTTCATTGGCTGTCTGCATAGCATTATAGGTGCTAACTTGTTCCCAGATTCGTTACCTTGAAGCTCAAGGAAATTTGACTTCGGACAAATCAAATTTTTCTTAAGTTTATGAGGTATTTCAGGTGCTAGGGATATCTGTTATATGCTGGATCAAGCAGTGTGTTTATTTGCCATAATTGTGGATGGTTTATTGTGATGCCAAGAGAAAATCTTATTTGTTATTATTGGTTATTGAAATTACATGGGTATAGGTGACTGTTATGTGAGACCATAACATAAGATATTTTTTTTTTCCTTTTGCTTACTTCCTGATATCTGCTATATATACAGTATGTGGTGTCATTGTGAACTCACTGTAGATGAATATCATTGTGATGGCACAAGCTGAAGAAGTATTATAGTTTTTTTTTTTAAGCAGTCAGTACTCTGTAATATTTCTATAGGGGTTTTACGTTAGAAAAAATAATTTATTTTTGTATTACCCTACTATGACAGCCATAGCTTTTTTAACTTTTCTGCACAGCTTTATGAGGGCTTTTATTAAGGACGACTGAACCAGTTTGGACCGAACTGGTCAGTAGTCACTAGCAAGGAGAACACCCAAGCAGAATTGGAGATATCTATAAATATTGTGTGATGTTATAAAAAAATAAAATATTTTTTCTTTTCTTTTTTTTCTTCTCTCCTTTTCCTCATATAAAATAGTGAGGCCGAGTTCACACTTGCGTTAGGGTATTCCGTTATAAGTTCTGTTTATAACGGAATATAACATATAACAAACTTCATAGAGAGAATGCAAAAACGTAAGCCTTTAAGAGGCATTCTGTTTTGATCAGTCATAAAAGAAGTCTATAGGCAAGCATAACAGATTCGCCTGGTTCCCATTATGCAGGATGGAAAACAGAGTCCTGTCGACAGATATCTACCTGTGAGTGTCAACGTGAAATTGAGCATCAGGTCTCAATTGTCCATTTACGTTTACTCATTTTCCACAGATGTACACTATTTTTGTTATGTATGTCTGGAACAGATTGTGTCACATGTCATGTTGCGACAAAATCTGCAACTTTTTCCCCAATCTCGCCAGGTCTAAAAAGGAGGACGTGGCATGGGCGGGGAAAGAGACAAATCTCCATACAGCATCCAAATGAAGTTTTGAACAAATTGACTTCTAGGATCCAAAGCTCGATTCACTCAACACTAGTCATCACCATTGTTACCTTCTTCTTCTCCTTCTTAGATTTGTCCTTGTCTCCATCATGAACATCTATAAAGGAACATTTGGCCATGAAAAAACTTTTCTCCACCAGCAATTAGCTAGTCTACAAGCTGAACCCCCATCTGGCTACTTTGCTGGCAGAGCAGTTGCTGTAGTACCATTGTAGTAGAGCTTTGCATTCTCATGTGGCAGAGAATCTCCTTGTGAATCTCGCTGTGCATTAAGCTGCACTCCACAGTGGATACCTGGAGCAGCTATTATGGGCAGGGACAGTACATGTCTTTCATTGCTCACTGGGTCAATATTTTTTGGAACACCATGTTATGAACCTGTCTTCCACAGCAGGCACTTATCTGCCTCCTTCACCTCTTCCTTCATGGACCTTCATGATACACAAACGGACCAAGTTGTCCTCCGCCAGTGTGCAAAATATAACTTTTGTCTAAATTAACCAAGCCTGGATTCAGGAGGATTTTCACACTCCTCCGGCTGATTTCCGATGAATAGACCTCATCGTGCTGGTGTGCCCCATCTTACTACTGTTGTTGTATGTCAGTTTACCATCACGTTCTGTACAGATGCTGCTGCGGCCTACGTCATGCCACTAATGCCACCTGCCAACCATCATCTTCCGTAAGGCTGCTGCTGCCTCCATCATGCTACTGCCTTTCTGCCAACATGTACCATATGGCTGCTGATGCTCCACACTGTTAATCCCCGACTGCTGCATTCCACTAAATCTGTACTATACTCTGTCCACATCCACACTCCACTGCTGCTGCTGCTGCTTTGAATTAAAAAAGGTTTTCTTTGTTTTTTTTAGGTTTCCTCACAATGAGCCACTTTTTCTTCTGACACTTGCGCGTGTCGTTCAAGCAGCATTTTTACACTGTCAATGCATAATTTTTGGAAGCTTGGTCCCTCAAGCCACTTTTTTATTTATTTTTTATTTTTTTATCCATTATAACTGTTTGTTTAAACATCATCTGCCCCTCATAAGACACCATTTTTGGAAGCTTTGGAAAATGAAAAAGCATAAAACGTGACTGTGCAGTGTGCTTTTAAACACATTGTATGTTAACACAGCTGTCTATGCCAGTGTCACTCAGACAACTTTTAGTATTGCTGTCATTGTGTTCCAGAGCTTGGGGAGGGGGAGGGGATAAAATTCATAAAAAATAAATAAAAAGAGATCACAGAGTGAGGGCATATCCTGATTGAACTCACTCTTTAACATAATTTTTCAGCAAAATTGTGTCTTGTATTTAGAAAAAAATACCATATTTTATTACTAAAACAATAGAAAATAATAATAATAAAATGCCTGTTGATCTGTTGGGTTTGTCCAGCTGAATAACAAATAACAAAGATATCTAAAATTAAATGGCAAAATTAAATCTGGCAAAATTTACAAGAGAGTAAAGGGTTGAATTAGAAGGGGTTGTAAACGTTTTACTATTGATGACCTATCCTCTGGGTAGTTAATCAATATAATATCCGTGGGGTGGGGGGCTTGCACTGCCTTCTCTGCTCTGTTTACCTGCGTGCCATTGCAATTGCAGTAGTGAGCAGGTATAATTACAACTATGGTGCCCCATTCTCTTCTATGGGACGTCCCCTGCTGTTCAAGTGGCTCCATCGCATAGAAGTAAATTACACTGCTCCCTAATGCAGCTGCAACAGCGAGCAGCTGATGTTAAGATTCTCCCTCTTGCAATGTATTTTGCAGCTTGGCTGATATCCAATCTCTTATCCACTCGGGAGGATTTCAGCTGATCATTTCTGCAATGTTACAGAAGGAAAAAAGTCAAATAAAACCAAAGCCCCAGCCATGTGAATATATATATATATATATATATATATATATATATATATATATATATATATATAATGAGAGCTGTTATGTGAATATTTAATTTTTATTTCAATAATAAAGTAAAAAAAATATGTTTTGAAACTAGAAATAATAGAAAATAAGGAAAAAGAATAAAGCATAAAATGAATGTTCCAATAAGTTAAGTAACCATAATATTCTGCCATCATATTGGGTATAACATTTTGCTAGACTCTCAGTTTTGTTATTGAAATTTCTTTTAAGAAATAAATGATGTTACCTGTGTAGGGGAATAATTCATGAGATATAATTTAAAATAGAAATGTCAATGTCAGGTGGACTTACCAGTATAGTAAAAGCAGACTTGTCCTACTGCAAGCGAGGGGGAGCTGTGTAGGAGATTTATACTGTGCTGGGACAACCCGGGCGATGATCAGAGATTTATAATTACCCAGGAGGAGAAGAGATGTTTACGATTATATCACATAATTCACATCTCTTGTGTTTTGAGAAAAATATTATATATCTTGTAATATTTTTTTTTTACTTTTGTTGAGAAACTTTTGTAATTAACTTGTATCTAATACCCAAAACAGGACATGAAGGCTCTCTGAGCATTATCCCCTTCTTATAGTAATGCACACAATGGAACATGGGCCGATTTTTTTAAATTTGGTGGTTTAGAACAGAATAGGACAGGGGATACAGCAGAGGACCCATCTACTTCTATGCCAACCCTATTATGGTGCGTAGCCATGTTCTCGAGGTTATATTTTAGAATAGTCTCTAGAATGGAAAATAACTTTTTGCATATTATGAAATAAGATTATTTAAGTGAAATGTAGACTTTCTGTCCTGTCCTCTGCTTTGTGTTTTGAGACTCATGTCAAAGTATTCACAGTCAACTGGTTTCAATCAGATCTTAATCAATGCCATGATGATCAAAACGCGTTCGCTGTGAATACTCTGAAATTCACAGAGTTGTATTTTAAATGAATATCAAATAAAGATTGAAGATTTTATTCTTTGACTTGACACTCTATTTCTATGTGCTGGAACGGGTCCTTTGCACAGAAACTTGCATCAGGAGAGCAAAGTGAAGAAAGTGGGAAGAAAGTGAAGCATGGCCAGGGTGCCAATGTAGGCACCTTGGCCCTGTGTCAGCAAATGCAGTGTCACCATAAAGAGGCCTGGGAAAACCGTGGTGCTAATGTTGTGGTCCAGCCTGACACAGCAAAGGCTGCATCTTCCAGTGGCCTGCACCCCTTCTCCAGCAGTCAAGGCTACACCAAAGCCACCTGAGCCCTGTGGGGGTTGAACTAGCGGAGGAGGGGTTGGAGGAGGAGAACATTCATGCACAAGTAAAGTATATAGAAATTGGTGGTTTGTCTGCACAAGTTACAGGACAGAAGCAGGAGGAATAGGAGGACCTGAACGGCAATAAGGAAGGCCAGGCAGATGACCCTGACACACTATGGCAATATGCAGTGGAGATGGAGGCAGGGAGTCCCTTTGAGGCCCTTGTGCAATTGGCCAGATGCATGCTGAGTTGTTTGCGTAGTGACAGCCATATTATCTCCATTCGGCAGATGGATGACTACCGGATCTCCACAATGTTAGACCCTCGCTACTGCTCCAAAATGGGGGCCTTTTTTTTCCATCTGCTGAGAGGGAGGAAGAACTCAATTACTATCAAGACATCCTATGTAGTCAGTTGGCTGCTGCCTATGTGTGCCATCGCCCATCCGCCCATCCTTACAAAGGTCTGACTAGGGGAGCCCTCTGGGCTCACATTCCACTGCCATGACTGCCAGAAAGGGAAGGGGTGAGGGGGTAGGTTCAGCACCAGCTCCATCAGCAGCAACTTAAGTCTGGAGTCTTTAATGAGCACTTTTCTTCACCCACCTACTGAAGAAACGATCCAGCAGCAGCAGCAGGGCATGGAGCAGAACCTGAACTAGCAGGGAAGACATATACTTTGAGTGCACACTGCCACCCCACATCCAAGATTCCCTGTACTACTGGGCAGCCAAACTTGATCTGTGGCTGCAACTGGCCGAGTTTGCCCTGGACAAGCTTTCCTGCCCAGTAGTGGGGCATCGGAGCAGGAGTTTAGTGACATAGTTACCCCAAGGAGAACTAATCATTTTACCCAGAATGTTGAAAGACTAACCTTTCAAAAGATTAATCAGGCATGGATCAGCCGGCATTTCCACATGCCAGTGCCTGATGCATCAGTCTAAATGATTTTAGCAGCCACACCAAAACATTGTGAAAAATGACCTGTAACTTTTGGCCATGTGATGCCACCCACCTGCTGCCTCTGCTGCCACCTTCTTCTACTGCCCCTATCTTGTGCTGTTACTGCCACTGCTGTTGCCCCCTACCTCCCCACTCTTTGACTGGGCCACTATGTTGACTACTCATGCTGTTTCTACCTTCACCACTCTGTGGCTGGGCCACTATGTTGACTCCTCATGCTGTTGCCACCCTTACCATTTTGTGACTGGGCCACTATGTTGACTTTTCACATGGTTGACACCCTCCCCAATATTACTGGGCCACCATGTTCACCCTTCATGCAATTGCCAGCCTTACCACTCTGTGACATGGCCACTATGTTGACTCCTCATGTGGTTTTCCTCTGTGATGGGGCCACTAGTGTCCCTGTTTGACCTTTGTTGACATCACCATTTATTTTAATTTTTTTTTTTATCTTTCAGGGGACAGAAAAACGAAAAACACAACAAATCCTGTCTTTGGAGCATCATTAAGGCCTCTATCACACGTTCCCTTTGCATTATGATAGGCTCATTATTTGGAAGCCAAAAGCAGGAGTGGATACTGGTATGCCTTGGCAATACTGATTGATTACGGACCAATTAATGACCATGTTAAGGCGGATGCTCGAAAGACAGGATCTGTTTTTTTAAGACCTGAGACCACTTTATTTTATCATTAGTCCCCATAAATTCCAAGGGGCAATTTTGACAAAACGTATCTAATGACAGTTTGCATAATCTGATGTCTGTAGTGGTTTATTATCCACATTAGCGTGTTTACATAAAAATAGTACATTGTCACTTAAATAAATAAAAATATAAAAAGAACTAATAAAAAAAGAACCTCCAGCTCACTCACTACGCCAACACTTGGAAACATCATTTCCAAACAAATAAATAAGCAACAATTAGCCTCTAACATAAGAAGCAAATGTAATGAAGGCAATATAGATTTCAGATGGTTCTTTCTACTGGAATGGAAATAAACACAAGAAAAAGGATTTACAGCCTTATCATGCTATGTGCAATCCATCTCACACAAGATTGGGAGAGCAAGCCCCATGAAAAAAAATAATGTCCAACTAGGAGACTTCTACCGGGGAGATGAATAAATGGGTAGTGTCAGTGATCCAGATGAGAGAAGGATGCACCATGAAGCACTTTACATTGAGATCACGTAGTCGTTTCAGCCGGTTGGCGGGAATTTTCTACTTGCTCAGACTTAGCTGTCAAATTTCCTTGCAATGGAACCTGCTGGTCTTTGAGGTCACTGACCCAGACTTTAACCTCTGTATCACATGTGTATTAAGAGTTCACACAGTATCTAGGCAGTGAAGTGCACATGCCATAGAGTCGTTTTGTGACCCACTTCTGATTTTGGCTTCTGAAATTGCACACAGAAACATGACCATGTGACTGTGCCATTAGAAATAGGGTCTCCTGGCCTCCTTACATTCCTGTCCTAGGTGTGCACACTAAATAGATGCTATTACAAATGTTGGCCCTTTTTGTAAATAGTTTAAAATTAAAATGGTATAAATAATGTTTTTTTTTTAAATTGACATAAAATACAGTCATGGCCAAAAGTTTTGAGAATAATACAAATATGAATTTTTACAAAGTCTACTGCTTCAGTTTTTATAATGGCAATTTGCATATACTCCAGAATGTTATAAAGAGTGATCAGCTTAACAGCAATTACTTGCAAAGTTAATATTTGCCTAGAAATTGAACTTTATCCCACAAAACACATTTCAACATCATTGCAGCCCTGCCTTAAAAGGACCAGCTAACATCGTTTCAGTGATTGCTCCATTAACACAGGTGTGGGTGTTGATGAGGACAGGGCTAAAGATCAATCTGTCATGATTAAGTAAGAATGACACCACTGGACACTTTAAAAGGAGGCTGGTGCTTGGCATCATTGTTTCTCTTCTGTTAACCATGGTTATCTCTAAAGAAACACGTGCAGTCATCATTGCACTGCACAAAAATGGCCTAACAGGGAAGAGTATCGCAGCTAGAAAGATTGCACCTCAGTCAACAATCTATCGCATCATCAAGAACTTCAAGGAGAGAGGTTCCATTGTTGCCAAAAAGGCTCCAGGGCGCCCAAGAAAGACCAGCAAGTGCCAGGACTGTCTCTTAAAAGTGTTTCAGCTGCGGGATCGGGCTACCAGCAGTGCAGAGCTTGCTCAGGAATGGCAGCAGGCAGGTGTGAGTGCATCTGCATGCACTGTGAGGCGGAGACTCTTGGAGCAAGGCCTGGTCTCAAGGAGGGCAGCAAAGAAGCCACTTCTCTCCAGAAAAAACATCAGGGACAGACTGATATTCTGCAAAGGGTACAGGGAGTGGACTGCTGAGGACTGGGGTAAAGTCATTTTCTCTGATGAATCCCCTTTTCGATTGTTTGGGACATCTGGAAAACAGCTTATTCGGAGAAGACGAGGTGAGCGCTACCACCAGTCTTGTCTCATGCCAACTGTAAAGCATCCTGAAACCATTCATGTGTGGGGTTGCTTCTCAGCCAAGGGAATCGGCTCTCTCACAGTCTTGCCTAAAAACACAGCCATGAATAAAGAATGGTACCAGAATGTCCTCCAAGAGCAACTTCTCCCAACCGTCCAAGAGCAGTTTGGCGATCAACAATGCCTTTTCCAGCATGATGGAGAACCTTGCCATAAAGCAAAGGTGATAACTAAATGGCTCAGGGAACAAAACATAGAGATTTTGGGTCCATGGCCTGGAAACTCCCCAGATCTTAATCCCATTGAGAACTTGTGGTCAATCATCAAGAGAAGGATGGACAAACAAAAACCTACAAATTCTGACAAAATGCAAGCATTGATTGTGCAAGAATGGACTGCTATCAGTCAGGATTTGGTCCAGAAGTTGATTGAGAGCATGCCAGGGAGAATTGCAGAGGTCCTGAAGAAGAAGGGTCAACACTGCAAATATTGACTTGCTGCATTAACTCATTCTAACTGTCAATATAAGCTTTTGTTACTCATAATATGATTGCAATTATATTTCTGTATGTGATAAAAACATCTGACAAACACACATAAAAACCAGAGGGCAGCAGATCATGTGAAAATATAATATTTGTCATTCTCAAAACTTTTGGCCATGACTGTACACATTATCTTTTATGATAATACATTTTATTATACAAGGAATTTTTTTTATAAAAATACATTTATGTTTGTCTTACACAACAATGTATTCAAAGTGTTTGAAAGTACCAACTACTGATGTGTTACTCCCAAAATACTTCATGTCATACATTTTAAGCAGTCCACATTCTCACCACATTCTCCTCACTAACCCCAGAAATGCAGATTGTACACTGGAGTTCTGTAGACTGTATATGATAGGATTTATCATGGGGATGACTGTTGTATATACAATATTGAAGGCAATATCCAGAACGTCAGAGAAAGGTGGTATCAGATATTCTGCCAAGCCTGTCCCATAGTAAATAGAGATGACGGTGACGTGGGATAAGCAGGTAGAGAAGGCTTTTTTTTGGCTTTCTTTTGTCTTTATTTTGAAGATGACAGAGAAAATTTTAAAATAAGAAACACAAATGCACATCAATGGAATAACCCCCAAAATTAAAATTTCTATACTAGATACTATAAAAAACATTTGTGTGGTTGTACAAGTGGTCTGTATTAGTGACTTTGCATCACAGAAGAACTGGTGGATGAGGTTGTAGTGACAGGAGGACATGTTCAAAACTGAAGTTACATACATTAAAGAATTTAATAAGGCGGCTGTCCAATTCCCAATAGTTATCAGGATGCAATTTCTCCAACTTAGGATCTGATGATAATGTAAGGGGAGGCAGATAGCGACATATCGGTCATAAGCCATAATGAGGAGAATAATTTCCTCTGCGCCCCCTACTGTAATAAGAAAGTAGAACTGAGTATAACATTGTGAGAAGGAGACAAAGTGATTTCCGGACAATAAGATGTGCAGTAATTTAGGAACCGTGACCGATGTATATAATATGTCTACAATGGACAAATTACAGATAAAGAGATACATTGGTTCATGTAACTGAACTTCCAGACATATGACTGTGATAATGGAGGAATTGATAAGGACTCCGACCAGATATATGAGGAAGAACAGAGTGGTGATGAGCGGTTTATTCCTTGTCTTGTCGGAAAATGGCAACATGTAAAAATATTGAATGAATGTCTCATTTTTCATTAGTGTTTTCTTTACAATCTAAAGAAAAAATACAAAATATAGAACAGATTTAAGCACAATGAAATTAAAGAAAAAGAAAGAAAGAAAGAAAGAAAGAAAGTGTCACGGGGGAGACAAGGGAAGGTGTGCCCTGTACTTGAAACCCCCCTTCTTTCCCTACCTACTTGCCTCAAACGGCCCTAGGCGGCCGCGGACAACCACGAAGACGTTCCCTATACTGGGTAAGTGCAGAGGGAGGGAAAGGGAACACAGGAAGAGACAAAACACAGACGGAACAAACACAATGATAGAGTAGTCAGCAAGCCGGGTCAAACACAGGAGATAGCGTAAATACCAGGGGTCAAGAGAAGAGAGGTCCAAGTCCAAGTCCAAAGTCAGAGTCCAAATAGCAAATCCAAAACACAAGGTCGCACAAGCACTGATCAAAAGTATAAACTAATCACAGGCATCTGAGTGAGGCAGTTGCCATCTTTAAATAGCCCACCCAGGATCATGTGATGTGGCCAGCATCACATGACCTGAGGCGGAGCAAGCTGTCCAAACAATATGCAAAGTAGCCATGTGGTGTGATCAGCACCACATGGCTAAACCCAAACAGAGAATTAACTCATGAAGTGCTGGCTGACAAGACCAGCACTTCAATTCCCTATTGCTCGTCTCTAGGGGGGCGGAGAGGTCTGGCGATGTCGTGCAGAGGGAGCACGACGCCGACCTCGCGTGACAGTACCCCCCCCTTCACGAGGGGCCACCGGACCCTTACCAGCGGGAGCAGGCTTATCGGGATGCTGCAGATGGAACTTTTGGATGAGCGAGTCTGCATGCATCCTGGTCAACGGTACCCAAGACCTGTCCTCAGGACCGAACCCCTTCCAATGTACGAGGTACTGGAAGGAATTCCGGACCCTTCTCACATCCACAATTCTGGCAATCTCATGCTCCATTTGTCCTGCTACCTCAACCGGAGGAGGAGACTGTTCCTCAGGACCAACGGGAGCAACATAACGTTTGAGCAAAGACACATGAAAAACATTATGAACACGAAGGGAGTCGGGTAACATAACCTAAAAGAAACCGGATTGATCACCTTGGTGATCCTGTAAGGACCAATGAAGCGAGGTGCAAACTTGTAGGATGGTACCCTCATGTTGAGATTTTTAGTCGATAACCATACCTTATCCCCAACCTTAAAATTCACACCCTTAGAACGTTTTCTATCAGCCTTAGCTTTTTGAACTCCTTGGGCCTTTTCCAGGTTCGACTGAACCTGTGCCCAAACTGTGCACAGTTCTTGAGAAAAATCATTGACCTCTGGGACAACCGACGCAGATGGGGAACAGGAGCCAAAGCGTGGATGAAAACCCATATTGCAGAAAAACGGCGACATCCCAGAGGATGAATTAACACGATTATTAATTGCAATTCAGCCAGAGACAGGAATCTGGCCCACACATGTTGGTTATCAGAAACATAACATCTGAGATATTGCTCAACGGATTGGTTAAGACGTTCAGTCTGACCATTGGTCTCCGGATGAAAGGCTGATGAAAAGGACAAAGAGATACCAATCTTATTACAGAACGCCCTCCAGAACCTAGACACAAACTGTACTCCCCTATCAGAAACGATATTCTCAGGAACACCATGCAGTTTGACAATATTATCCATGAACACGGACGCCAAGACCTTTGCAGAGGGTAATTTACACAAAGGAATAAAATGACACATTTTGCTGAATCTGTCAACCACCACAAATATCACGGTTTTACCCTCAGAGCACGGCAAGTCCGTGATAAAGTCCATGGACAGATGTGACCAAGGTCTACTAGGTATGGGTAAAGGATGTAACTCACCCATAGGTCGTGTCTTGGTATTCTTGGACCTGGCACAAGTGTTACACGCAGTTACAAAAGCCTGAACATCTCTGGAGATTGACGGCCACCAATACTGCCTAGAGACCAACTCCTTGGTGGCATTGATGCCAGGATGTCCACACAAAACAGAATTATGGCACTCACCCAGCAGTTGCAATCGCAAATGAGCCGGCACAAACAATTTGTCATTGGGGGTACCAATGGGAGCAAGATGTTGTCCTGCCGAGATTTCAGAAGCGAGGTCAGATGAGGTAGCGGCCACGATGATATCAGCTGGCAGGATGGGCTCAGGAGGGACGTCAGGAGGCTGATACGCCTTGAAACTTCGGGATAAGGCATCGGCCTTAACGTTCTTGCTCCCGGGTCTGAAGGTAACACAAAAATCAAAAACGAGTAAAGAATAAAGCCCACCTCGCCTGTCTAGGATTCAATCGCTTAGCCGATTCTAAAAACATTAAATTCTTATGATCCGTGAGGACCGTAATGCGGTGAACTGCCCCTTCTAAAAAATGACGCCATTCCTCAAATGCCCACTTGATTGCAAGTAACTCCCTATTACCAATGTCATAATTCCTCTCGGCAGGAGAGAACTTGCGGGAGAAGAAGGCGCATGGCATAAGATTAGTTAAGGTGGAAGACCCCTGGGACAGTACAGCCCCCACACCATCCTCAGACGCATCCACCTCAACTACAAAAGGCTTACTTTGATCAGGCTGGACCAACACAGGAGCATTCATAAAACACTGCTTTAACCTTTCAAAGGCCTCAATAGCTGCAGGGGGCCAATTGACCAGATCAGCCCCCTTGCGAGTCAAATCCGTAATGGGTTTGGCTACCACAGAAAAATTTTTGACAAATTTACGATAAAAATTAGCAAACCCCAGAAATCGCTGGAGCGCCTTCAAAGAGGAAGGTCGCACCCAATCCACAATGGCCTGTACTTTAACTGGGTCCATTTTGAAAGAAAAAGGGGTGAGAATGTATCCCAAAAAGGCCACTTCCTGAACACCAAAGGTACACTTCTCCCCTTTAACGAACAACTTGTTTTCACGCAACACCTCCAGCACTTGCCTGGTGTGAGATACGTGACTTTCCCAGTCTGCAGAAAAAATCAGGATGTCATCAATATAGACAATTACAAATTTCCCAATAAATGGTCTAAAAATGTCATTGACAAAGTTTTGGAAAATTGCCGGAGCGTTACTTAACCCAAAAGGCATTACCAAGTACTCATAATGACCTTCCGGGGTATTAAAAGCAGTTTTCCATTCGTCCCCCTCACGAATCCTGATTAGGTTGTATGCCCCTTCAAATCCAGCTTGGTGAACCAACAGGCCCCCTGGACCTGATTCAGCAAGTCAGGAATAAGGGGCAACGGGTATCTGTTTTTAACAGTGATTTTATTGAGCTCCCTGTAATCGATACAGGGCCTCAATCCTCCATCCTTTTTACCAACAAAGAAAAAACCTGCCCCCATGGGAGAAACTGAAGGCCGGATGTGACCCTTGGCCAGACTCTCCTTGAGATAATCCCTCATGGACTGACGTTCAGGAGTAGAGAGATTATAAATGCGACCTTTGGGATATTTGGATCCCTCAATAAGGTCGATGGCGCAATCATATTGCCGGTGAGGAGGGAGGAACTCAGTCTCGGACATGGAAAAAACGTCCGAAAAATCGCCGATATACTTGGGCAAGGAAAGAGACTCAGTGGTACCTCCAAACAGCAATACTGATTTACAACATTTGTCACAATTCATTCCCCATTTTTCCAATTCACCTACCGACCAGTTGATCACCAGGGTTGTGGTCCTGTAACCATGGCAGACCTAAAACAAGGTCGGCAGGTAAATCCTTTAATACAAGGAAGGAACAAGTCTCGGTATGGGTAATTCCTACAGTTAATACAACCTCAGGAGTACAAAACTCCACTCTCCCATTATTCAATGGAGTGGAATCCAGTGCGATAATTTCAATCACCTTCCTTAAAGGAACTAGCGGAATCCCCACAGATTGTATAAAATCAAAATCAATAAAATTAATGGCAGAACCAGAATCAACAAAAGCCTTACCGGACCCCCTGAGTTGGTTGTACGCAATGGAGATAGGTAATAATACTTTCCTCCTTACCACCGCTGGGGTTACCTTACTTCCGGCAGAAAGCTCTCTAGAGGGCAGAAGTTTCGGGCATTGCTGGAGCCAGTGGTTCGTCTCACCGCAGTAGAAACAGGTTCCATTCAAGCGTCTCTGATCTCTCAAAGTTCCTCCCCACTGTATGGACTCCTCCGGGACCCTGGTAGAAGGTGGACTCAGAAGAGGGGATTCAGGCAGGACGACACCCTGAGGAATATCTGAACGTTCCCTCCGTCTCTCCCTCACTCGACGATCCAGTTTAATGGCTAGTGTCATGGCCGCCTCTAGGGTGTCAGGAGTAGGGTAACTGACAAGTAAGTCCTTAAGATGGTCAGACAGCCCCACCCTAAACTGGCTTCTCAAAGCAGGGTCATTCCATCCAGAGGAAACACACCACTTTCTAAACTCAGCACAGTAATCCTCTACTGGACGGTTACCCTGCCGAATGTCTCTGAGCTGAGTCTCAGCTACAGAAGTCAAGTCAGGCTCCTCATATAATAGGCCTAAGGCCTGAAAAAATGCTTCCACAGACTGCAAGCTTGGGGAGTCAGGCGGTAAAGAAAAGGCCCATTCCTGCGGATCACCTTGCAGCAAGGAAATAATTATTCCTACCCGCTGCTGCTCGGCACCCGAGGAGTGAGGACGTAAGCGAAAATACAATTTTACGCTCTCCTTAAAGGAACGGAAAGTTTTCCGGTTCCCCAAAAACCGATCCGGCAATTTAACATGAGGTTCCACAATGGGGTTAGATGTGGAGGGAGCCGCTACTAGTGCAGGTTGTAGCTGCTCCTGATGTAGGAGCCTCTCGGCCAGGTCCTGGATCATCTGCGCCATACCCTGAACCTGGTCCGTGAGCACCCGCAATTGCTCCATATGATACGGCCTGTGATTCTGTCACGGGGGAGACAAGGGAAGGTGTGCCCTGTACTTGAAACCCCCCTTCTTTCCCTACCTACTTGCCTCAAACGGCCCTAGGCGGCCGCGGACAACCACGAAGACGTTCCCTATACTGGGTAAGTGCAGAGGGAGGGAAAGGGAACACAGGAAGAGACAAAACACAGACGGAACAAACACAATGATAGAGTAGTCAGCAAGCCGGGTCAAACACAGGAGATAGCGTAAATACCAGGGGTCAAGAGAAGAGAGGTCCAAGTCCAAGTCCAAAGTCAGAGTCCAAATAGCAAATCCAAAACACAAGGTCGCACAAGCACTGATCAAAAGTATAAACTAATCACAGGCATCTGAGTGAGGCAGTTGCCATCTTTAAATAGCCCACCCAGGATCATGTGATGTGGCCAGCATCACATGACCTGAGGCGGAGCAAGCTGTCCAAACAATATGCAAAGTAGCCATGTGGTGTGATCAGCACCACATGGCTAAACCCAAACAGAGAATTAACTCATGAAGTGCTGGCTGACAAGACCAGCACTTCAATTCCCTATTGCTCGTCTCTAGGGGGGCGGAGAGGTCTGGCGATGTCGTGCAGAGGGAGCACGACGCCGACCTCGCGTGACAGAAAGAAAGAAAGAAAGAAAGAAAGAAAGAAAGAAAGAAAGAAAGAAGCACCTTTGGATCTATGAACTGAAGCGTGCTTTGCTCAAACCTAAAACCTAAACCTAAATACAAGAGTATTACAATGTATAATACAAGCAATAAAAAGATTGCAGTCTCTAGTCCCTAAGGATACAAAAATTGTAAAAAAGTTGAATGAAGTTTTTTTAAAATATAAAAACAAAATAATAGAGCCACCTTGTGGAAAAGGCTCTATTTGATTCAAAATCTGACTTTTAAACAAACCTAGACTTTTAAACAAGCCAAGTATCATAGTTTTTGCCCTATAAGATGCACCGGCCCATAAGATGCACCTAGGTTTTAGAGGAGGACAATAAGAAAAAAATATTTTTTATTAGATCTCAGGTCAGACCATCAATCAAACGCCCAATGTTACTAAGACCCCAATAAGACCTCAGAGCAGACCCCCAATCAGACTTCAGCTCAGATCCCAAAGTGAATGACCCCCAATCAGACCTCAGATAAGAGCCCCAATATAAATAAGACACTCATTCAGATCTCAGATCAGACCCCCAGACTCAAATTAGCCCCCCATGCCTTATTTGGTCAGCCCTTAGACTCAAATCAGCCCCAATGCCTCTGTTGATCAGCCCCAGTCTGAAATCAGCCCCCTTGCCTCTGTTGAACAGCCCCAAGCCTCTTATTATCTGTCTCATTGCCTCAGATGTGCTCCAAGACTGAGATGACATAAAATAAATAAACCACTTACCTCTCCTGCTCCTGGACACCGCTGCTCCTCACCGCCTGCGCTCTGTCTTCCTCCTGCTGTCAGCTATTCAGTGAACTGGCGAGCACAGCGTGAGGTTACAGAGCGCCCTCACGCTGTGCGCAGCACCGCACAGCCGACAGCCGATAACCAGGAAGCGGTGAGTACAGAGCCTTCACCGCTTCCTGGTCCTCCCATGCTAATGAGCGCATAATGGAATGCATAATGGAAGCGCTCATTAGTATTCACCTCATAAGATGCAGGGGCATTATCCCCCCACTTTTCCCGCATAAAACAAGCCCTCATACAGTATGTATATATTGTCAGAAAAATATAAACACCCGGTGGTGCATGGCATGGTCACATGCACCTCTCCAGCTAATGATTTGCTTCAGCTGTGATATGGCCACAAGCAGCACGTCACCATTGAAGCCAGTCATTGGCTGGGGAGTTTTACGTGATCATGCCTATGCACCACCAGATGTAAACAATGCATATACCAGACGATGGACACAGAGGAAGACCAGAGCGGTGTGGAGGAGGTAAGCATCTTCTGTTTCTGCAGGCAGGCTGCAGGTACCATACTTGCTTAAAAATCATTATAACCACAAAACCCTTTTAATTACCAACCTGGGCTTTACGTTTTATCTGAACCCCCTCTTGATTTACAGCACCATGGAATTAAAGGGGTTTTAAAAAAAATGGCCTCATCATAAAAATACACAGTTTTATAAAGACTGCCCTCGGCCACAGTAAAGATACTGTAATATGATGAATGAATAGATGAACTGATTCACTCATCACTACCTTAGATTTTTTATTTTTTTATATCAAAAGTATTCAGAATAAAATTGTGAAGTTAGATGTAATCTGTTGTTTTTGCAAATTACTAGAAAGTAAAGGTTTGAATTTAAGCCTGATGTTAAGATTCTCCCTCCTGTACTGGATTTTTCAGCTTGGCTGATATCCATTTTGGTATCCACTCGGGATGCTTTCAGCTCATCATTTTTGCAATGTTACAGACAGAAAACAGTAAAATAAAACCAAAGCTTCAGTCACTGAAATATATTTTTTTTGAGTAAATGTTATTACCATAACTTGCACATTTTTGGTGTTAATGTTAGGAGTACATTTAATTCCTTGACATTTTTAATAATTATGACAATATTCCAAGGAGATGGCTGATGTGTGAATGTATTTAAATTTTACTTCACTGTTAAAATATAGTTTTTAAAAATGCAAAAATAATATATTCTGTATAACATTTTGCTAGACCCTGTGTTTTGAAGAAATCATTTGATATAGAAATTTCTTTAAAAAAATAAGATGTGAACAGTGCAGTGTAAACAAGTTCATGAGAAATCATGTACCATGAAATATCAAAGTCAGGTGGACTTACCAGTATAGTAACAGCAGGCTTGTCCTAATGTAAAATTCTTTACTGGAAGTGAATGGGAGCTGTGTAGGAGACTTATACTGTGCTGGGACAATCCTGGGTGATGATCAGAGATTTATAATTACCCAGGAGGAGAAAAGATGTTTATGATTATATCACATAATTCACGTCTCTTGCGTCTTAAGTTTTTACTGTGACCTGTCTTGTATTACGAACATGAAGGCTCTATGAACATTGTCCTCATGTTATAGTCATACATACAATGGAGCATGCCCTGATACCGTATTTTAATTATAGTGGTTTAGAACAGAAGAGGACAGGAGGTATAGTAGAGGCCCAATCACTTCTGTACCAGCCCAATTATGGTTCATAGCCATGATCTTGAGGTTAAATATTGGAATTGACAGATATGGCCTAGCAAACTGTATGAGCAGACTCGGAAAGCTGTAGTTCCTGCTTAGGACTCATGTTTTACAGCCTTTTGTCTGGATAAATCCTTCACCATTCCTACCACGAGGTTGAGGAAGGAAGAGTGCAGCTCCAGGAGCACCATAAACTAAAGTTGAGACAACCACTCGAGATTTGTTTCGGGTATGGTTTGTCAAATTTATGAAACAGTTTGTTTTGGACCCAAATCAGTCCATTGTGGACTCATGGGACTCATAATTTTTAGGAAAACATTATCTCTTTTAGTTTATTTTTTATAAAATGTTCTATTTCCCTCCCCCCTCCCCAAGTTCTGGAACATAATGACAGATAGTAGCTGGGTGCAGGAGTGGTAATAGCACTGTTAAATGGTGAAATTAAATGTGTTATTTCTGTAATTTTCTTGAGTGTGAAGGGGTGAATTTTAGCATAGTGTTAAGATTATCTGTCTGGATGATTTTTTTACTTTGGTTAATATTAGTGTTAAGCAGCATGCTTGCTGTTCGACCGAGCATACCTACACTCAGGTCTAACACCGAATGTACTCGAGCGCAATGCTCGAATCTCTTCCCCGCACATTTGTTCGCTGCTACGCAGCGAATATACGTGCGGGAGGTTACTGGCATTCACTGTAATGTTGATTTGTACACTAAGGCGGACTAATTTGTATGCTAATGCGTATGCATTGTGACTAATGCGTACACATTCAGTTAATTAGCATACTTTTACGAGTGAAAGGAGTAAAAGAGGAGAAGTCGCGATTCTGACCTTTTTCTATTAACCAGACACCCTCCCCTCTTCCGAGCGGGGGGGTGCCTGGTTTAGTCCCATTGACTAACATTATGCTCGGGTGCTCGGCCAAGCACTCGAGCAACCCCTAGTGCTCGGCCAGAGCACCCGAGCATACGAGCACAGAGGTGCTCGCTCAACACTAGTTAATATCTATCCTCATGTTCATGTTTGACATTTACAGCTCATAATTTCTGCACATTGACCAACAGGAAACTGTAAAATGAAGACAAAACCCCCATCAGTGTAAATGTTATTCATACATTACTGCCATCAAGAGCACATTTTAGGTGTTTAATGTGTGGTTTAGGTAGTTTAATTCATTTTTTTTTTAATAATTACTACAGTATCCCAATGAAACATTACAGCTGATATGAGAGGCTGCAGTATGCAGATCCTCTTTTTACTTCAATGTTAAAATAAATTTTTAAAAATAGATATATAAATAATGGAAAATAAACACATAAAATGATCCAAAGCACCCATAAAGTTAAGTGACCACAGCATACCGATGTTATATTCTGTATAAAAATTTGCTAAAATCTCAAATTAATTTAAATCTTTTGTCATCTCATTTTTTGTTTAGTGAATAATGAAGATTGTATGTAGTATATAGTATAATAGTTAATGAAATGTCAATGTCAGGTGGACTTACCAGTATAGTAACAGCAGGCTTGTCCTACTGGAAGTAAGGGGGGGGGGCTGTGTAGGAGTTTTATAAAGTGCTGGGACAATCCCGGGCGACAATCAAAGATTTATAATTACCCAGGAGGAAAAATGGTGTTTCAGAATATATCACAGAATTCATGTCTTTTGTGTCCAGACATTATGATTTACTAAGATCTATCTAAGGTTTTGCTTTAATTTCCATAGGAAAAAAAACAAAAACATTTTTTAAGTCCACTTCTAGATTTAAAAGGGGTTGTCTCACCTCCTGATTTCAGCTTTTCCAGGTACCTCTTAAGGGGCTTTGAATCATAGCTCAGGCAAGCAGCGCTGGGATAACGTAATCCCATCCCTTGCCTGTGCTTATGCTTCCCTGTGGCTGCAAATATATCAGACTCATTAGCAGAAGTCATTTTACAGATTTTGACTATTAGAGACAAGCAAACCAAAGTTGAAAAAGTGGAATTCTTTTAGCATTTCAGAAAAAATTTGATTTGTCCAGAAGTCGAATTTCCTCGCACTTTGTGGTAACAAATCATATTTTTTTCTAAAATGTCTGCTATGCATTTAAAAAACATGAAAAGTCTGTTGCGCATATTAAAAAGAGGAAGTAAGAAGCCCGGGAATGAGGGAGCACACATTATGCCATGCAGATAGCCAATCACCAGATAGCCAGCCCCTGTGATGTCACAGCTCTATAAAAAGTCCCCTCCAGCCAGGTCTCCACCATTTTACAGTGAACTTAGTGCAGGGAGAGACATTACAGGCACTAGGGACAGTGGTTAGGAAAGACTTTATTCACATCATATTACTATTGAGCAGTTCAGGGAAAGATTATTCATAGTGTAGGCATAATAATAGGGAGGCATTATCCACACTTTGATACATCAGTTGTTCCAAAAATCCTTGATTAAGTTATTGGGATGAAACTGCTGTCTGATACTACAAAATTTGGGGGATTCACATTCTTTTATATATCATTCAAACCGTTAATCCTTGATTGTCTACTTAGGGTAAAATTGCGGCCTGATAGTACAAGTTTTGGGTGTTAATTTTTTTCTATATAAGTACATACATTCACCCTTGATTTTGGGGAGAAACTGTGGCCTGATACTACACATTTTTGGGTGCACACTTTCTCATATATAAATGCATCAATTCACAATTGTTTCAGGGGTGAAATTGTGGCCTGACACTATTTCTCTTTTATCCTGTTTATCCTTAACTGTTACAATACAGTATGTACGACAGACAGGTAACAGGCCTTTCTAAGGGAATGGGCAGTGGCCAAAATGTCAGTCCAGAGCTGCAAGCATCGTCCAGTGGTCATGTTTTGACCAGCAACCTAGCTGTCCTTAAATGGTTGACTCAGTCATCAACCTAATCTCAAGTGACATCAGACACCCCAGCCCGGAGTCGGAGGGTTTCTCCGACACAAAGCTTAGTTTGCATGGCCCAGGAAAAAGCTCTTTGCCCCAACCTGTCATGAACCTGCCTCTTTTATTTTCTGTTCTTTCTACTCAGGAAGTTTTGCATGCCGCCGGCACAGCTCCACTTCTCAGCAAGGATGAGCTTCTAGAGGACAGTCAGCTACTACTGGCAAGAAAAGATGTAGAGAAGAGATCCGCTGCTTCCTCTGGCAGGTGAGGAAGTAGGAAATATGAGAGTTGCGTTAGAGCTGGTGTTGCAAGCGGTCAGGCATGGGGCCCCGAGACTGGTGAGGGTGAGGTTAGTAATGTGCGGATCATAGTGAATTATGATGTAGCCGATCAAAAGTGGGATCTGGGAGAAGAGGGGGCTTCATCATTATCAGGAGAAGAGGGTAGCAGCTTGCGCATGAGGCAGCGGCTGAGCTATTAGGGTGTTAGCGTGGCTGTGAGTCTTCATGGTGGCAGTACTGTGATGTCCGGAGACAAATGTGCCCAGGGTAGACCATCTGCTACGCGGGAACCAATTATTTCCAGAAAGAACTACTGTACCACTGCACAGGTTCACAGAGGTTATAGCAGCAGGCAGTCAACACAGAGTGGTGGGGGGAAAATGCCATACTCGTTGGTGTGGGAATTTTGTATCAAGCCACCAGAGGACATGTGGATATTTGTAGAATCTGTGGGCAGAAGGTGAAGTATGGCCAGCATGCCAATGTTGCCACCATGGCCCTGCCTCAGCACATGCAGCATCACCATAAAGTGGCCTGGAAAAACCATGGCACTAATGTAGTGGTACAGCCTGAGGAAGCAACTGCTACATCACCCAGTGGATTGCGCCCCTTCTCCAGCAGTCAAGACTCTATAACATCAGTGCCCCTTCTCTAGCCTAGCACCTTCTCCAGCAGTCAAGGCTCTTATAACCTCAGCAGAAGGGAGCTGTGTTTCATTCCCTTTATCTACTGGTTCTGATGCTCTTCTTCTCCTCCTTTTCACTTGTTTTGTCAGCAATTTATCACTGAGCCTGTTGGTGTCTGCTAAAGTTCTTGAAGTTCATGGAAGTGCCAATATGTGGAGCTATAACTATGGTCAAGGACAAAATATGTCCTTTATGGCCCACTGGGTAAATATGGTTCCTGCCCAGCCATCTCACAATTTAGCCAGGTAGCAACACTGCCGCCTCTGCGTTGTCAAGCTGTGAGTCCTGCGTCAAGGTCCTTCTCTGCCTCCTCATCCTCAACCTTTTCCTTAGCCTCTACTTCAGGCACAATTAGGAATGCTCCTCCAGCATACTACATATGCAGAGCATGGTGGTGTCATGCTTATCTGCACCTGGTTTGCCTGGGCGAACTGAGTCACAATGGGGATGAACTACTCCGTGTCCTTCAAGAGAAAGTCAAATCCTATCTCTCTGCTCGCCAACTGAAAATCTAAACCATGGTCACCAACAACGGAAAGAACATTGCGACTGTGCTCCATCAAGGAGGACTGACCCATGCGTCCTGCATGGCACACTTCTTTAATATGGTTGTAAAGCGATTTCTGAACTCTTCCACCCAACTGCAAGACATGTGCATGCACTTTAGCCACTCTTTACTGCAAAACACGCCCCCATTGAGCAGTAAAGGCAGAATAGCGTTCCCCAACATCCCCTGATATGCGACGTTTCCACCGGTTGGAACTCCACCCTCCACATGTCGGACTGACTATATGAGCAGAGGAAGGCCGTAAACGATTTCTTGATGATGCAGATGGAAATAAGCACTCCCCTGTGTAACTTCGATGTTAGCCAGTGGCAGTTCCTGCATGACACCTGCCGTTTGCTCCGGTCATTTGAAAAGTCCAATTTATTTGTCAGTTGCCAGGACTACGGGATGAATGATGTCATTCCACTCTTTCATGTCCTGGAGCAGAGGCTCATAAATGTGGCTGGCTAGGGGACAGAAGACGAGGCGCCTACATCTCACAGCCACCTTAGTTCTGTTGGGGCTGAACTGGTAGAGTAGGAGGACGTTAACGCACAATCAATGTATACAGAAATGGGTGGTTTATCTGCACAAGTGACAGGAGAGGAGCAGAAGGAGCTGGAGGGTGATGAGGAAGTTTAGGCAGATGACCCCGACACACCGTGGCAGCATTCAATGGAGATGGAGGCAAGGAGTCCCTCCGAGTATCTTGGGCAAATGGCCAGATACATGCTGAGTTGCTTGCATAGTGACAACCGAATTGTCACCAGTTGGCAGAGGGATGACTACTGGCTCCCTACGATGTTAGACCCTTGCTATTGCTCCCAAATGGGGGCCTTTTTTCCACCCAATGAGGGGGAGGATAAACTCAACTACTATCGAGACATCCTATGTAGTCAGTTGGCCGCTGCCTTTGTGCGCCATCGCCCACCCTTATGAAGGTATGACCAGGGGAGCCCTATGTGCTTAAGTTCAACTGCCATGGCTGATGGAAAGGGGAGGGGGCAGAAGAAGCACCAGCTCCATCAGCAGCAACTTAAGTCTTGAGTCTCTAATTAGCACTTTTCTGTACCCACATACTGAAGAGACCACCCACCAGTAGCAGCAAGATATGGAGCAGATAGAGTAGCAGGTAGTAGCATACTTAGACTGTACCCTGCCACACCTTATCCAAGGTCCCCTGGACTACTGGCCAGCCAAACTCGATTTGTGGCCACAACTGGCTGACTTTTCCCTGGACAAGCTTTCCTGCCTGGCAAGTATTGTGGCATCAGGGCAGGTGTTTTGTGCGGCGGGGGGCATAGTTACCCCAAGGAGAACTTGTCTTTCCACCCAAAATGCTGAAAGAGTAACCTATGTGAGGATGAATTAGGCATGGATTAGCCAGGATTTCCACACACCAGTGCCTGATGCATCAGACTAGATCATTCAGGGTGTCACACCGAAACTGCAAAAAAACGACCAGTTTAGTCTCGCCACCTGCTTCAGCCACTATTCAGATACTGCCACCCTCCTGATGCAACATACTTGCTGCCTCTTCTGCCATCTTCTCCTGCTGCCACCCATCATCTAGTGCTGTTACTGCTACTGATGTTGCCCCCCCACCTCACTACTCGTGACTGGTCTACTGTGTTGATTCCTTATGCGGTTGCCACCCTCACCACTTGTGACTGGGCCATTTTGTTGACCCCTCATGCAGTTGCCACCCTCCCTACTTTGTTATTGGACCACTATTTTGATTCTTAATGCTGTTGCCACCCTCACTACTCTGTGACTGGGTCACTGTGTTGACTCCTCCTGCAGTTGCCACCTCAACACTCTGTGACTGGGCCACTATGTTGACTTCTCATGTGGTTGTCACCCTTCCCACTTTGTGACTGGGCCACTAGTATCCCTGTTTGCCTTGTTGAATTCACCATTTATTTTACACTTCATCTGGTCAGATGAATGGAAAATTGAAAAACACAGCAGATTCCGTCTTTGGAACATCCATAAGGCCTCTATCACACTGTCACTATTTTGCATCAAGATTTGCTCATGATTTGGAAGCCAAAAGCAGGAGTCGATACAAAACACAGAAGGCATGCAACTATTCCTATGTCATTTCTGTTTTGGCTCCACCCCTGATTTTTTTTTTTTTGGCTTAGCATTACTAATCGATTACTGACCAAATGCTGATGGTTCAGGAAAAGGGAAAAATAAACTGTGAAGTCAACACAAACTTACTGCTGACACCATCTGCACTCTGTCAAGGGGGCACTATTTGTATGAGCGTGTAACAGAACAGGTTCTATATCTGGTTCTAATCTTGGGCCACTGCACGGTTCTTTATGCCTGATGCTTATATTGACCTGTAAGACTGAGTTCATACTTCAGTTATGTGGGCAATTTTGGCCCCCTAACTGAACAAATAAGGGATTCTAATAGTGACGCCTATACCTGCCTATTATACTGACGCACAGTCACTGTTTCACCACAGCAGGGAGCTGACTATACATTTTTCTGCAATGTACAGTAATGTACTCTGATATACAGAAATAGATTATTTTTAACGTGCTTCATCATGAATTATTCATATTGAATTAAATTTGGGGGGGAAAATTCAGCGAAGCGTCCAAATCAAATTTTTGAAAACTTTGTTCATCTCTACCTACAACACAATCATTTCCTCCCTCAAACCAACACTTTGACTGTCCAACATGGATTTGGGCCTAGTATTTCAGCTTTTCACTCATAGATATAACTGCTACCCTTTCTATTGTGAGACACACATTTATTGCTTTTTCCCAAACTTATCACTCAGAAATAAACTGTCCGCTACCCTTTGTTGTAAGACACACATAGACATGGATTTTAGCCTAGTATATAATGTTATCACTCAGAGATGTAAACCATGAACCTTTGTATTGTAAGACACATGTATTTCCTATTTTCAAAAGCTTAATAAAAAAAAATAAAAATAAAATTGAGCTGCCTGGAGATGCACCAACACAGATTTTGGCCTAGTATTTCACGTTATCACTTAGAAGAAAAAATACTACCTTTTGTAATTTAAGACACACATATATGCTATTTTTCAAAATTAAACAAAAAATCATTTGAACTGTCTGAAGTTGCACAGACACGGATTTAGGACTAGTATTTCATGTTATCACTCAGATACATAAACCAATACCCTTTGTATTGTAAAACACACATATATTGCTATTTTTACAAACTCAATAAAAATAAAAAAAATACAACTTCCCATAGATGTCCTGACTAGTATTTCAGGTGCTTTCACTGAGATTTTATCCTATAGATAGTAAAAAACTTGTATTTCAATACTGTATTTCTGTCAAAATGACAAAATAATAAAAGAAACATCATTGCAGGTAGCTGCTTTTGATGTTCTACAGCAGCTGATTGTATGGCAGTAATTGCAGCTAGACTACTCTTCCAGGCACATATAGCTTCAGCTCCTCAATTTTCACTTCCTGGCTGACAGCTTTCCCTGCCTTTCCATATTCTACACAATTTGTCACTGACCCTCACACTAGAATGGAAGCTTGATTGTGATTGTACACTGTCCCTAATATTGTTTTCTCTTAGACACTTAGAACCAATCACCCTCAATTCACAGCCCTGCACAGAATGACATTCTTCAAAGGCATCTCCCTGCCTGCTGCAGCACTGATTGTTTCATCCAGGCTGTCTGTAAGCCTGTCAGTCAATCAGAGCAAGCCCCCTCCAACTTCATCTCAGGGTCATGTGAGCATCCTTCTTCTTCCTCCCTTGTGTTTTTTCCCACTGACATGTGCAGTAAGATGGCACTGTGCACTTTTACTGGATTCATGCACAACAATCGTGAAAAGATTGAGGTTCATCTGCCGGCCAAAATATTGGGACATTCAAAATGTTCGTTACAAGGTACTACTCATCTCTAGTCCTCTGTCTTCCTTGCTTTCTTATGTCCTTGGTGTGCTGTACATAACATATTACAGATGGTGGCCTGATTAGGACTAAAACATTGGTATAAAAAAAAATCAAAAATAATTTTATTAAAATGAAAATAATAAATGTCATGATATTTTTTATAAGCTTCCCCCAAAATTACATTTATCTCACAGAACAGAGGATTGAAAGGGAGACATACTAAATACTGATGTGTAATGTGTACTTCCAAAATACTTTATTTCATGCATTTTAAGGAGCCACGTTTCTAACGTTTCTTTTTAGTTTTTTTTTTGTTTTATTTGCTCTGTTTCCAGTGTTCATGGTTGTATGTATCAGGAGTTTCTGTTCAAAAACCACATTTCCTTTACTAACCCCAGCAATGCAGATTGTACATTGGAATTCTGTAGACTGTATATGATAGGATTTATTATGGGGATGATAGTTGTATAAATTATATTAAATACAGTATCTAGAACATCAGAGTAAGATGGTATCAGGTACGCTGTTACACATGTGCCATAGTAAATAGAGATGACGGTGATGTGGGATGAGCAGGTGGAGAAGGCTTTTTTTTTGTTTTCTTTCATCTTCATCTTGAGGATAATGAAGAAAATTTTAAAATAAGAAATACAAATGCACATCAATGGAATAAATCCAAATATCAAAATGTCTATACCAGTTACTACAAAAAACATTTGGGTGCTTGTGCAAGAGATCTTTGTTAGTGACTTAGCATCACAGAAGAACTGATGGATGAGATTGGAGTGACAGGAGGACACGTTCAAAGCAGATAATAAAAGTAGTAAAGAGTTTAAAAATGCGGTTGTCCAAATCCCAATAGTTATCAGGATACAATTTCTCCGACTCAGAATCTGATGATAATGTAAGGGGAGGCAGATAGCGACATATCGATCATAACCCATAATGAATAGAAGAATTTCCTCTGCAATCGCCACAGCTAAGAAAAAGTACAACTGAGTATAACATTGTGAGAAGGAGACAAAGTGATTTCCGGACAATAACATGTGCAGTAATTTAGGAACCGTGACTGATGTATAAAATATGTCTACAATGGACAAATTACAGATAAAGAGATACATTGGTTCATGTAACTGAACTTCCAGACATATGACTGTGATAATGGAGGAATTGATAAGGACTCCGACCAGATATATCAAGAAGAAGAAAGTGGTGATGAGAGGTTTATTCCTTGTCTCTCCAGAAAATTGCAAAATGTAAAAATATTGTACAGACGTCTCATTCTTCATTAGTGTTTTAATAATATTCTATAAAATAAAGCACCAAATGTATCAAATATTTCAGCTCAATGAAGGTAGAATCAGAAATCAGATAAGTATGTAAAACATTATCTACCTGATTAGTTGGTCATCCCTGCTAATCCAGTGGCTACTCTTGCTGAATAAGTCATCTGGTTGCAATGCTTGAAGATTTATTGGTAATTCATTAATTACCACAAATGCATTTTTTGACGGTGACTGTTAAGGGGCTTTATTCTTCAGCACCATGTTTTCATGCAGCTGTTAAACATGCCCTACAGCTGTCCCATTCCAGTAGGAATGAGTCAAGAGTCAAAAGTGAAGGTGCCACCAAAATGGTTCACAGAGGGAAGGTGCTCCACGGGTAAGACCATTAGAGCCTACGCTATTGTAGGCTAGAGCATAACTCCATGAGACTTTTAGGCCCTTCATTATGAGGCTGGCTCTCAGTATAAAACTAAAATTAAATTTAGGGATGAGCTAAGCAACTTTCGAATGCAAGATCCGAAGTCGCTTTGCTCGTTTTAATTCTGTACAAATCTCCGACATCGGATATTGCATCCAAAGCTTGCTTCACTCATCCTTAGTCATATTACATGGCAGTATGTAAGTATTGCAGTGTATCATAGAAGTAATCAGTTAATCTAATGTTCCAATTTCATAATTGGATAAAACACTTAAATAAATAGAAAAAAACTCAAAATGTTGTTCTTACATTAAAGTTCTGCCAATGAAACCTTCAAACAGTGCTTTAACAATAAGCCCTCATATTGATGAAAAAACGTTGTAAAACATTTTTAAAAAAATAATTTGGAAATAACCTGTGAAGTATTATAAAGACTGTCTACTAACAATGGCATTAAGAAGAATACTTAAAAGAAAATCCCTTGAAGTTACCGCAATTCAAAAATAAAAATCAAGAAGTAAAATAAGTAAGTCAGCCTTAGTCTGCCCATACACATTCAGTCGCTGATTTTACGCCCAACAGCTATCTCTTCCAACCATCTCCCAGCTCGACCAGATGCAGATGTGTATTCTATGGGGAGAACAGAAAAAGCTGCTGCCATACACTCCTGCTGGTGGCTTACCTCCTGGGAGAACAAAAGGATGGGGTAAAAATATTCATTTAGCCTAATCTTTGCCTCCTAGATATCATCTGTCGTTGAAAATCTGGAGGTTCTCACACACATTAGTGTCCCAGCTTAACCTGCCATTCTTGGCCATCAAAAGAATCTGTATGGACAGCTTTACACACATTGTATCATTATATTCATTTTATGTCGATTTTGATGGAAAATATAAATATAACAACACATTTGGAAGATTCTGGAGGAGCAAATACATTTATTTTCATACTGGCTTGGATTTTTAACTTTTGGATTTAGGATCTGTTCACACTTGTATTGAAGGATCTCTGTTTATAATGGACGGCATGGTACATTGGCAGATCCATTACACAACAGATACTACCAGCACTTGATGAACCCCATTGATCTACATTACGGTCCATCAGGTTTAAAGGTGGGAAGAATAGCATTGCATAGACTGATCTTTTTTTTAAATAAAATCTGATAGAATTGGTGACAGAGGTAACAAGGAATCAATTAAAAATCCTTGAGGTATGTCAGGTTTTAGTGGTATGTGTCATGTGAAGGCTCTGGTAGTGCATAGACTAAACATAATTGTAAATTGAAATGGGATTCAACTTTGAATATTTTTTTTATTAAAGAGATGGAATATATTCTTTCATCTAAAATTTGAGCCTTGCGTTTACAAAAAAAATACAATATTTTATTATGAAGATCATAGACAATAATAGAAGCAAAAGTTCACACATGTTCAATTCTGTGTAATAAAATAATTGAAAACCTTTTGGTTCTGTCTGGCTCAATAACAAATACCAAAAGTATCTAAAATTAAAAGGTAAAATTAAATCCGTTGTTTTTGTAATTTACTAAAAAGTAAAGGATTGAATGTAAATCTGATGTTAAGATTTCCCCCCCCCGCCATGGATTTTTTTTTAGCTTGGCTAATATCCATTCCTTTATCCACTCGGGAGGCTTTCAGCTCATGAATTCTGCAATGTTACAGACAGAAAGCAGTAAAATAAACCAAAAGCCTTAGTTATGGAAATAGTTTTCATGTAAATGGTATTGGCATAATTTGCATATTTTAGGTGTTAATGTTAGGTGTACATTTACAATAATTTCATGACATTTTTGTTTTTATAATTATGCCATTATCCCAAGGAGATGTTTGACATGAGAGGCTGCTGTGTGATTATTTCATTTCTACTTAATTGTTAAAATATAGTTTCAAATAATAATTTAAAAAAAGAAAAGGAATAAACTAAATAAAATAAATGTTACCAGTAAAGTAAGTGTCCATGACATGCTGACAAATTCTGTAAATTTGCTAGACTCTCGGCTTTATGCAAATCAATTGGTTATAGGAATTTCTTGACTCATGTAGTGTAATCGAGTCTCATGAGATATCATGTACAATAGACTATCAATGTCAGGTGGACTTACCAGTGTAGTAACCGCAGGTTTGTCCTGATGTAAAATTCTTTACTGGAAGTGAGCTGGAGCTGTGTAGGAGATTTATAATGTGCTGGGACAATCCCGGGCGATGATCAGAGATTTATAATTTCCCAGGAGGAAAAATAGATGTTCATAATTATATCACTGAGTTCATATGGTATGTTGTGGGTCTGTATTGTAATATTTTATTTGGCCTTTGTGGAAAAACTTTTTAATCAATGTCTATCTAATACACAAGTTAAAACATGAAGACTCAATTAGTGCTGTTCCCATGTTATAGTAAATAAAGATGAGTGAATCTATTCCAGCTAATCAAATTCATTTATAATTTCCCCAAAAATTGGCTTTCGTACGCAGATGGAAATTTAGCAATTTGATTTGTGCGAATCACTCAAAATAGTGTCTACCATATTATATATTAGTACAGTAGAGAGCACAGCAGGGCGAAGAGGATGACGATGGCAGATTACATGACTCTGGGACCTGGCCAGTAGGCTCGCCCATAATAACTTCCAACAATATAGACACATTTTATGCCAATCTATAAGGTTCCAAGCATAGATGCCATGTGTATACTCAGTTTGTACATTGATGAGGCAGGACATCTCTGCCACAGACAAGACATTTTTAAAAAAAAATTATGTTTAGACATACAAAGACTATAGCAAGTTCACGCTCTTATAGAGAAAGATTTATTGATTTAAAGTGTTTTAATTGATTGGGACAGAACAAGGGTCTGCTTAGTTAGTATACTGTGTGTTACTTTGCTACAACCTACCACTCACATCCATTGAGGCTCTACTTCCATTGGATACCAATATTTAAAGCTACAGTACCTTTTTAATGTGCAGGAGCTAGTTAGCAGGCTAATTTACATTTTAAAATCATGTGCACTGATTGATGATTTTTTAAGCATCATTGTAGCACTGGCACTGTTATAGCTGTTGAATTGGGCAGTTGAAAGGTTTCTTCAATTAAATGTACCAAACTTTAACAGATATATTTTGCTTCATCACAGTCACATACGTTTTTGCTGTGGATTCCATCCAATTATGCATTTTTTCAAAACAACCATTGCAAACTTTCTTTAGAACCTAATTGAACATTTTTTGCATCGTCACGATCCGCAAATATTTACAGTATGTTGCAGACTGTTCAATTGCGCATTATTTATTCAGTGTTGCAAATGTAATTACAAAAAATCCATCGATCACAGACTAGTGTGCCTGCCTAAAGTGTTGCTTTGCGTCACTTACTGTTACATTGCAGTGTCCAATTGCTCATTTTTCTTTTTCATTTTATTGCAAAAATTCCATCAGAGACTATTGTACTTGACGTTTGGTTGTGTGTCACTCAATGTTAAACTGTAGTGGGCTCTGTCAATTTTCCTCAATAGATCTTTATTGAATTTTCAATTTAAGTAAAACAAAATAACAGAATAACAATAGCCACGTGAGTCAGAGCGAGGTGGTATGGAGAGTAACAGGGCCAAAACAATTATCAACAGTGCGGTAACAAAGTAGAGTTATGTAAAAGGTCAAAATGTGGCATTCCCTGGCACTAATTCACAGTTTGAATCATTTAACATTATTTGATATTATGTAGCCGAGGCAGCTGGATGTTGAGCGGGCCAAGCCCACCACACTAAGTCAAACTTTGGAATGCTGTGATCTTTCAAAGCAATCATATTCTCATAAAAGCATGTTGCATGCACCAAGGTTAGTATCTCCTTTATGGAGCGAATGTCTGTACTTTTACATTTTCCGATGATAGCAACTTTAGTGGCAAGAAACAAATGCATGGTCACAACTCAAAAACGTATGGGGATCTGTTAAAGGTCTTTAAATAGTAGGGCTAGAGTAGGCTCTGGCACCACCCTACTCCCAACTGCCTCAGAGAGAAGCTTGAAAACAGAGGACCACAACACAAGCAGTTTTGGGTAAGACCATTGTACAGTGATGGCGAACCTTTTACAGACTGAGTACCCAAACTGTAACCCAATACCTACATATTTATCGCAAAGTGACTTCACAGCAATTTAACCTGAATACTAAAGTCCAGTATAATATATCTTCTATGTTCATTATCATTTAGCTATAATATCCTGCCTACTTTTAATGTACCGCCTGTGCTATTCATAGTGCACCCTGCGCTGATGAATGGCAGGAAAAGTCTAAGGCATATTGGTACACCTTAGACTTTTTCCAGGGCGTTGGTGCCCTCAGAGAGAACTCTGAGTGCTGCCTCTGGCACCCGTGCCGTAGGTTCGCCACCACTGCCATAGTATATGCATGATGGTTCTCCTCTCTCCACCTCCTCTCCAACAAAGTTGTGAGGTTCCAGGATAGATCAGACTTAGGGGGTCATTTACTATCCAGAAATACACCTATATTAAACATATTTCTGGAGCAGTTTGTGGCGCAAAGGTTATTTGGGATGCAAACTATAACTTTTCCCAGCTCACGCCAGGTCTAATAAAGTGGTGGTGGCATGGACGGGAAAGGGGACGGGCCGGAAGACCAATCTCATTCATCATTTTCTATTCCTGTTTTAGTCAAATAAAATGTTCTAAATGTAAGCCAGCAAGAAAGCCGGCTTACATTTAGACTGGCACAGTATACGCCAAAGTTATGGGGAGGCCTGTAACTCTCCATAACTTCGGCAGATCAACCTCCAGCTATTAAGACTGGCAACTAAAATCCAGTCTAAATAAATGACCCCTAAGTCTCTGTGGGGTATAATACCACCTCAACACTGTCTTAATGCAAGATTCATAGTGGGAGGCACACTTCAAACAGGTAGTGGCAAATTGGGGGCGGATTGGGAACTTAGAGTGGCCCTGAAAAAAACCTAACAGTGGTCCCATGTTTTAAGCGGGTCCAAATTGACAAAAGACATGCCAACTAAAATAGGCAACAGAAGTAGGCAGGTCTGGCAATACCATAGTGCAGCATAAAACACTACCACCCTTGCCACAACTGAATTCAACTGTATCACTGAAAATGATGACAGTAATACGTACAATTAAGTTCAGAAGGGCACCTGCAGCAGTTGAGCATCAGATCATTATGTAGATGGCCTGCAACCGTCAGGAGGGTTTGGGTGACCCCCTGGTCAAAGGCCCACTGGGAGATTTCCCTATAGTGTCTATGGCCAATCCGCCCCTGTCCATTAACCCCTTCTACCATGGGCCAGTGTTCACCTTACTTATCCAAGCCATTCTGAGATCGTTTTCTCATGACTAGAGATGAGCGAACCCAGACCACAACATTCAAAACCGTACTGGACATTTTGGTGTCCGTGTACCGAACCCAAACACAGGATGTTGGTGCCAAAATCTGTGTCTGGGTTTGTTGTTCGGACTTTAAATAAAGCTTGTTGAAAGTCTGCAGCGCTGCAAATCAACAAGCGATTAAGCTGTAGGTACTTGGAAACCTTCATAGCCATGCCTAGTATGGGCATGACTGTGATTGGCCGGCGCACCATTTTTCCATGCATGTTAGGCCTTTATTTTTATTTTTTTATAAGTCTGAGAGTGACCTGTATGCATTATTGATCTGTGTAATACAGATGACGTGTTGGCCTTTTTTCAGTGCAACCCTACTTCTTTGCATCAGTGACAGGGAGATATAATAATTAATCAGTCTGTTACATGTGTGTGTGAGACATACTTGATTTTGGTGAGAAAAAATCACTGTCAAAGGGATATATAATAATAGTTCAGCCGGTTAGTAGGGTCGGTGTGTCCTGCCTTTTTTTTTAATACACTGTATGTTACTTGCGACCATTAAAGGAAATATATAAGTTATGCAGCCGGCTAATTAGGTTAGCGCGACCTACCTTTATTTGGGGTTGAAAATCCACTGTACTTGCATTGTCAAATGGAATATATAATAGTTATTCAGCTGGTTAATTGGGTTGGTATGACCTACTTTTTTCTTTGTTTAAAGTGTAACTGACATTTCACTACCAAAAATGAAATTCCTAACATATGTTATGCTAAAGGGCAGATATTCATAAAGTTGCATTTTTTAGTTAATTTTACCTTTCTGATGTCTGTATTCAGCCCTTAGCAACCATATTTCTCTGTGGCTCTATTTCAGCATCTTCCTAAGATGGCCTCTGCTGCTCCTTCCTGTGGTGATATTTGCCCTGTCCTTGAGGCCATCCTGTATTTACCTCACTTCCCATAAGCCTTTGCTCTCCTAACATGAACTAGCAGGACCAATCAGAATACAGATAATCTCCCCCACTACCCCAGAGCAGTGTGTATCCTCTCACATACAGCTAACCAGAGACAGACAAGACCAATCAGAATGCAGATAACCTCCCCCACCACCCCAGAACAGTGTGTATCCTCTAAGATACAGGTAACCAGAGACAGACAAGACCAATCAGAATGCAGATAACTCCCCACTACCCAGAGCAGTGTGTATCCTTTCACATACAGATAACCAGAGACAGACAAGACCAATCAGAATGCAGATAATTTCCCCACTACCCCAGAGCAGTGTGTATCCTCACATACAGCTAACCAGAGACAGACAAACCAATCAGAATGCAGATAACCTCCCCCACTACCCCAAAGCAGTGTATCCTCTCACATACAGCTTACATGCAATTTTTTTTCCCATCACATTATACACCATTCATTTCCATGGTTATGACCACCCTGAAACCCAGCTGTGGAGGGTGTGCTTGCATATTGTAAGAAAATGTGCTAGCCTCCCTGGTGGACCTCACATAAGCTGGTGCTTTTTTTCTGTAGTGTGCAAGCACGGACACTGCTGATGGATTGCAGGGTGATCATAACTATAGAAACGAGCAGTGTATAAGGTGATGAAAAAATGAATCCATTCAGCAAAGGAAACAATATGGAGAATCACAATACAATAGTAAGGGGCTTGTATTTACTTCCCCTACAGGATACATTTGCTGAAGTGACACAACCCCTTTAAAGAACAAACAACAAAATTGAGATTGAAGTACTATTGTGTAATTGCCTAAATTTTTCATATCTTGCATTTTTTGGAGATAATTTTCTAATACTTTTTAGTGCAAAGTAACACAACCTGCTCTCCAGAAATCTGGCTTCAAAAGTTATAAAATAAGCTTTTGAAATTGTTGGGTTCCAATTTCTTTTATTTATTTTTTTTTACACCACTAACTTCAGTTATGAAAAGTTGGTGGTAATTTGGGTGTGCTTGTGTCTCAGAAAAATTATGACTGCTAAGAGTTAACTCTCAACAATCTTGATAATTGGCACCAGTAGTGTGGGTAACATAAAAAAGGCGTTCAGTGCATCATTAAAGGTGTTGGCCACTTTCTGCGTACTGGTGAAGAATATGTTGGTAAGATAACTATGTGGCAATTTCTAATTTAGCCTTTGTTGATATTCTGTGCAGTTTTGTAAGACATGCCCCTTGTAAGACAAGTATTCTGTGCTTTCCACATATAGATCATTTCCATAACATGGCCGCTGATGAAGGTTCATGTGACCAAACACATCACTCCTCCATTCTTACACACTCCACCTGCCTTATACTCCCACCAGTACAAATATAGATGGCAAGTGCAGTGTATTGGAATGGAGAAGACATTACATAGAGGTGATTTGCAAGGCCACATGACCCTCCATCAGCAGTCATCTTATAGACAGCACCTCTTATAGAAGAGCACAGATGACTTGGTAAACAAGGGGGCATACCTGATGAAATATATAAAATGGTGCATAATTTCAATAAAGGCTATATTAGTAAGTACCATATAACCATCGTACACACTTGTTGGTCATTAGTGACCAGAAAGTGGCCAACCCCCGTGACATTTGATAAAATGTCGACCATCTTGGTGTAAAAAAAACAGCAAATATTTTCTTCATGATAAATTACCTCTTTTGTGTTTAAAGGGGTTATCTAATACTTTATATTGATGACCTATATTCTGGATAGGGTGTCGGATCCCCACCGCTCCTTGAGCACCACAGCCTCTTCCTGGGCCATATGGCATCACCATACATTGCTCACATGACCTAGTTGCAGCTCAGCCCCATTGACGTGAATGAAGTGGAGCTGCCATACCAAGCACAGTCACTTTACTATGTATGGTGATGTTCTTGGAGGGCTTCTGGTGAGCACCACTGCTCCCTGAAACAGCTGCTAAGACTCAGATCCTTACCAATGTGATAATGATGACCTATCCTGAGGATACCCCTTTAATTTGTCACCAGTTACCAAATTTCTTAGGTGTATGCGTCTGGAGTTTTATTTATCAAACTCTCACTAGCCTAAGCAATGCAGATTGTACATTGGAATTCTGTAGACTGTATATGATAGGATTTATCAAAGGGACAATAGTTGTATATACTGTATTAAAAATTAGATCCAGAACATCAGAGTAAGGTGGTATCAGAAACTCTATTAAACATGTTCCATAGTAAATAGTGATGATGGTGATGTGGGATGAGCAGGTGGAGAAGGCTTTTTTTCGACTTTCCTTTGACTTCATCTTGAAGATGATGGAAAAAATGTTAACATAAGAAATAACAGTTCCCATCAATGGAGTAAATGCTAATATCAGAATTTCTATACCGGACACTACAAAAAACATTTGTGAGCTTGTACAAGAGATTTTTGTTAGTGACTTGACATCACAGAAGAACTGATGGATGAGGTTGGAGTGACAGGAGGACATGTTCAAGGCTGAGGTTACAAATATTAGAGAGTTCAAAACGGCGGCTGACCAAATCCCAATAGTTATCAGGATGCAATTTCTCCGACTCAGGATCCGATGGTAATGTAAGGGAGGCAGATAGCGACATATCGGTCATAAGCCATAATGAAGAGAAGAATTTCTTCTGCAGTCGCCACTACTACGAAAGTATAAAACTGAAAATAACATTGTGAGAAGGAAACAAAGTGATTTCCGGACAATAAGATGTGCAGTAATTTAGGAACCGTGACCGATGTATATAATATGTCTACAATGGACAAATTACAGATAAAGAGATACATTGGTTCATGTAACTGAACTTCCAGACATATGACTGTGATAATGGAGGAATTGATAAGGACTCCGACCAGATATATCAAGAAGAAGAAAGTGGTGATGAGAGGTTTATTCCTTGTCTCTCCAGAAAATGGTAAAATGTAAAAATATTGAATGGATGTCTCATTGTTCATTAGTGTTTTTAATATTCTAGAAAAATAAAACATCTTTCACGTATGATAGATTTCAGTGCAATGTATATATAGAAAGACTGAGAGTAATGTAAAACCTAATCTGAGTGAATAACTGGTCCTCCCTTGTAATTGTGCTTTCACATGCTACACAATTTTTTGCAGAAAATTTCTGACACTAAAAATCAGTTCTGTTCTTTTGAATGAGATTGCTGTGGTGGGAAGGTCATGGATTTCTACAGCTTAATTCAGTGGCAGGAATTTTCTGCAACACATTCTGCAGCGTGTGAAGGCCCCCTAGTTTATTATAAATTATTCTGATGATCCAATCTAGTGAGTATCCTTTTTGATTGATTGATCAGTAGATTGGCCCTGGCCCCCTTTTTTTTTATAGAACATAAAGCTAAAAGTTTTGCTAAGACAATTCTCTCTGACAGCATACTTTGTGTATTTGGCTGAATAAATGTAATTTTTTAGACTGGACCACAACAACAATCATTGGAATATTACATAGGGCATCTGATAACAATAATATTAAAATAATATTTGCAGATGTAACACACGTAACTGTATATTTGTGTCTGTATCTGTTCTGCAATTTGGCGGAACGGATGCAGACCCATTCAGTTCAATGGGGCTGCAAAAGATACAAACAGCCCACCATAAACTGTCAACATCCGTACTACCATTCCACGGTCCAACAAAAAAAGATGTCTTTACAAAAATAGACATTTCTATCATAGGGCTTGCCATTCCGTTCCACAAAAAGCACAACACACGTGGCCGGTTTCCGCGTTTTGCGGATCTGCAATTTGCGATCCTCAAAAAACATACGGTCATCTGAATGAGCCCTTAAAGGGGTTATCCCAGTCTAAAAAATGCCCCCTATATGCCTGAGCTCCTCACACTGAATCATACTTACTTGGCTCCCCACTCCCTATGCAGCTCCTGGTCCCTGCACCGCCACTGCTGCTGCTCCCCATGTACAGATGACACGAGGAGGGGGGTGATCGCCAATGGCAGGTGGTGACGGGGACTAGCCTCCCTAGCATCAGCCATGTTACACCTCTCCCTAATATTCCAAGGTGAACCTGCCATATTCATTGTCATTGGATTTAGTGATCAGTACTCAGGTAGATAAATCCAATAGTAACACATTTGAATAAGAGTGAATGCTCTGTTATACTTACTGTACATAGGGTGCTTAGAAAAAAAATCTTGCTCCATCAGGTTTGGACATTTAATACTAACAAAGTTACGGTGTAAGGATTACAGGAGATGCTATAGATTGAAGAGATGAGATTCTGAGGAATAATGAGAATAACAGGGCAAGAGTCAGTTTATAAAATGTCATCGATCAGCCTCAAAAAACACACTTAAAACTGGGCAATTTGGGAATGAACCTGTTTCTCCATGGTATGACATTCCAGAGAACTGGTGCAACACAATAAAAAGTCTTGGAGTAGAATTGAGGGGTGAGGAGTGTAGCGCATGAGAAGGGTGATATACAGAGATGATGGATCAGATATAGGTTGATGTAACACTGTGGAAAGTGAAAGAATTAAAGGTATTGTTCTATCTGGAACATTAATACCATATTGCTAGGATATCCCAATCTTAGATGTGGAACCTGCTCCTATTTCCGGAACGGGGACCCTAAAGTGAACATAGAGCAGACATACATGCAAGGCCACCATACATGTACAGCGCTGGGGGCCTAAGGGTTAAAGAGGTATTCGGCTTTTGCAACTTTCAGCATCATTTGACAGGAAACAGCACATTCTATCCCTTACTAATAGTAATGGTTTACCTATAACGCTCAGTTTTCTAGCAGTCCAATGCATTCACATAATACTTTCTGCTGTGTTGGTTGCCTGTCTGGATTAAAGGACACTTTATACACAGCATTAAATGAGTGGGCCTTGATCAGCCCTCCAGTGAGGCTGCATAGCATAGTATACTGCTGTATAGCCTCTCTGAGGGCTGCATTTCCGCTGTAAATGGGGCAGCAATTAAAAAAATAATAATAATGTTAAATGTTCCAGAGAGGTAATACCTCCTTATGTGTTCACAAAGTTAAAAATAAAAAAAATAAATAAATATAAAAAAAAATATTAAAATAAAAAATGGTTTATAAAAATAAAAGTTTCAGGTGTAAAAAATACCAATTTTTTCTGATCAAGGTATTTAAAAATTGTAAAAAAAAAGAAAAAATAGGAGACAAAAAATTAAAAATAAACATATTTGGTATTGTCGCATCCATAATGTCTGGCACTATAAAAATATCACATAATCTACCCCATCAGGTGAACACTATAAAATATAACATAAAATTATGGCAAAACTGCTACTTTTTAGTCACCTTATTTCCCAAAAACAAATTTCTTCTTTATTCCAAATTGGTACCAATAAAAAGTACTCTAAAGCCTTCAGGCGTTGCAGAAAAATAAAAATGTTATGGCTCTTAAAAAACATTTCAACAAATTCTATGTTAGAAAATCCAGATGCTGCTCCTTCCCTTCTGAGCCCTGGCGCACACCCACACAGCAGTTTACAAACACAAATGAGATATTGCTGTACTTGGGACAAAATGGGTAGCAAATTGTGGGATGATATTCTCCTGTTATCCATAGTGCAAAGTTTGGGCCTAAAGCACCATTTTCTTGCATTTTTTCCATTTACACAGTCAAGTGTCATAAATTCTATGAAACTCCTGCTGGGTCAAAGTGCTCATTACATAATTTCAAAAACCATGTGGTGCTCCTTGCTTTCTTTGAGCTTTGTGTGTGCCCATATAGCAGTTTATGACCACATATGGGGTGCTTATGTAAACTACAGGATCAGGGTAATAAATATTGAGGTTTGGTTTGCTGTTACAGGAAAAATGGATTGAAAAGGGAAAACAAAGTTACATTTTAAATTTTCCCTCCATTTTGATTTAATTCCTGTGGAACACCTAAAGGATTAACACAATTGTAAAATCAGTATTGAATAATTTGAGGGGTGTCATTAATAAGATTTATAGGTGGTTTCTACTAAAGTTTCTCAAAGTGACTTCAATATTAAATTGGTCCTTAACAAAGTTGATTTTTCTTGAAAAGTTTAAAAATTCCTTTTTAAATTCTATGGCATAATGGCATTTGTAGCTTCTCACATTACTTTGGATTCAGCCTGACAGCCATACAGGAGGGAAGGTTTAGAGTCAGGTTTTATGTTAGCTCTGAAGCACAGATGCCTTGTGGTGTGACTCGACGTGTCACATCAGGTAGGCACAGCTGGGGTCATGTGATCCTCCGACTTCATGTTACTTGACCTGTTTCCCTTAATAGTACAGAATTTTAAATGTAAAATGGCAGGCGCTGTTTTGCATGATTCGTTTTTAGCATATCTCCAATACTTCAGGTTTGTTTGGAAGAAGAATTTTTGTTAAATGTGATAAATTGTTTGTTTGATCAGTTTACAATCAATTCGCTAATATCTACACACAGTAGATAATAAAACAAAATCTATCTGGTTTGATTTGTGTTCAACAGAATTATATCATTTGGGCTATTTTAACTTAAAATTCTAACCAGATGTGTTTTTTTTATTTTTTGGTTAAATAGTAAAATTAAATGTGTTATTTTTGTAATTTTCTTGAGTGTGAAGGGGTGAATTTTAGCATAGTGTTAAGATTATTCATCCGGTTGATTATTTGGTTTATAATGATAAACTTTGGTTAACTTTGGTTAATATCTACCCTCACGTTCATTTTTGACATTTACAGCTCATAATTTCTGCACAGTGACCAGCAGGAAACAGTAAAATGAAGACAAAACCCACATCACTTTTCCAGTGTAAATGTTATCCATACATTACTGCCATCAAGTTCACATTTTAGGTGTTTAATGTGTGGTTCCGGTAGTTTAATTATTTTTTCTTTTTTTAATAATTACTACAGTATCCCAAGGAGACTTTACAGCTTATATGAGAGGCTGCAGTGTGCAGATCCTATTTTTACTTCAATGTTAGAATAAATGTATTATGTATATACACACAAAGACATAATGGAAAATAAACACCTAAAATGATCCAAAGCACCCATAAAGTAAACTTGCCACAGCATACCGATGTGATATTTTGTATAAAACTTTGCTAAAATGTCAAATTAATTTAAATCTTTTGTCATCTCATTTTTTGTTTAGTAAATAATCAAGAATTCGACCTATGTAGTATAATAGTTAATGAAATGTTAATGTCTGGTGGACTTACCAGTATAGTAACAGCAGGCTTGTCCTACTGGAAGTTATGGGGGGCTGTGTAGGAGATTTATACTGTGCTGGGACAATCCCGGGTGATGATCAGAGATTTATAATTACCCAGGAGGAAAAAAGATGTTTCTGTTTATATCACAGATTTCACGTCTCGTGTGTCCAGACATTATGATTTACTAAGATCTATCTAAGGTTTTGTTTTACTTTCCATAGAAAAAAAACACATTTTTTAAGTCCACTTCTAGATTTAAAGGGGTTGTCTTACCTTCTGATTTCAGATCTCAGGTACCTCTTAGGGGGCACTTTCTGAGCTGTGGTGCCTCTTGCCTCTTGCTTTGAATTATGGCTCAGGCAAGCAGCGCTGGGATAAGGTATTAGTGGCCTGATACTACACATTTTATGGTTCTCATGTTCTCATATATAAGTACATCCAGTCCCCCTTGTTTCGGGGGTGTAATTGTGGCCTGACACTACTGCTCTTTTACCCTTACTGTTATAATACATTAGGTCCGACAGACAGGTAACAGGCCCTTCTAACGGAATGGCCAGTGGCCAAAATGTAAGGCCAGAGCTGCCAGTGTCATCCAGCGGTCGTGTTTTGACCAGCAACCTAGCTGTCCTTGAATGGTTGACTCTGTCAACTTAATCTCAAACGATATCAGAAACCCCCAGCCAAGGGTTGGAGGGTTTCTCCGACACCAAGCTTAGTTTGCATGGCTCTGAAACAAGCTCTTTGCCCCCACCTGTCCTGAACCTGCCTTTTTTATTTTCTGTTCCTTCTGCCGTCTGCTATGGTCCACTTTTCAGCAAAGACGAGCTTCTAGAGGACAGTCAGTTGATACTGGCCAGCCAAGATCTGGAGGAGAGATCCGCTGCTTCCTCCAGTAGGCGGGCAAGTAGCTATGATGAGAGTCATGTTGGAGCTGGTGTTCAGAGAGGTAAGGAATAGGTCCCTGACACTGGTGAGGGTGACATTAATGACGTGCAAGCAATAGTGGATAATGATATAGCCAATTGCATGTGGGAAAGAGGGGGCTTCACCATCATCAGGAGAAGAGAGTGGCAGCTTGCACATGAGGCAGCGGCTGAGCCATCAGGGTGGTAGCGTGGCCATGAGTAAGCAGGGTGGCATCATTGTGAGGTCTGGAGCCAAATGTGCCTGGGGTAGACAGAGTGGTGGGGGGAAAATGACTCATCAGTTTGGAAATTTTTCATCAAGACGCCAGAGGACGTCAGTGTGGCCATTTGTAGAATCTCTGGGCAGAAGGTGAAGCATGGCCAGGATGACAATGTTGGCACCATGGCCCTGCCTCAACACATACAGTGTCACCATAAAGTGGCCTGGGAAAACAGTGGTGCTAATTTAGTGGTACAGCCTGAGGAATGGAGATGAGTGAATCAGGCGAATAATCGATGAATTTCTGACAAGATTCGTTCTTAATACGAATTTATTCGGTCGAATTTGCATTAAAAAATAATCATTGTTTTGCGAACATTCCTACACAAATTACGAAAATACAGTCAGTGTAGTTATTGACTCGCGATTGCATCATATGCAGAAGGCTAGGCCGCGGCGTACAGTCTTTAGAGGCAGTCCATATGAGGTAGAAAAGTAAGGTACTAGCTATCCAGCTAATTGCATAATTTACTAAAAAACACCGTACAATAAGTGCATAATAGGACACATTGCAGTACCTGAAAAATAATACACACAATGGGCTAAAGTGCTTGAGTGTTGCTGAACCTTTAAAAAACAGTGTAGCTAACATACAGAAAAGACAATTATGCAAACATTTTAGTGCAATTTCACATTTTCAAGCATAAAAGGCCCAGCTATACGTCGAGTCTCTCCTTGTGGCTGCTTGGCATGATAAACCACTGGAACACAGTCCAAAATTCAATTGTAATCCATGTGAGGTAATATTGTAATCCAAACAGTTAACGTGTAATCCACATGGATAATATACATTAGCAGCAAATAGAGAACCCTCTTTGCAAAAAGGGCTCCCAAATAACCTGAGAAGGAGGAAAAAGGAAAATAGAGGCACAACTGGGAATTTTCTGCAGAATGGGGGTGGGGGGAGTCCTGACAAGCCATGTCCATCTGGGTGAGAGTCAAACGGGGCCAATACAAATTAAACAAAACAAGTGCCAACTAGCTCTCACCCGTCAGGTCCAGTCCATGGTGTGGTTCCCATAGGTCCTCCAGAGGTGTCCTTTAAATCACTCAGCCAGTAGAATGGTTTCTCAGATGAGAGACCTGAAGTCCTCCTGGCTTGAGCTACTACTGAATGAGATCAGAGGATGCTCCTACCTCCTGTAGGCCAAGCTGGCTGCCATGCTGGAGCTCCACTGCTCTCTTCTGCCAGAAGTCGGACTTGACCAGGTCCGGGTGGTGGTCACACTGGTGAGAGCTGCAGCCATTTGCTCCTTTACTTTTCTGGATACTCCTGCCGGGACAGCAGGGGTAACAACTTCTGGCTACAGCGGTTCAGGCAAGGTTGCACCCAGGAAAGAAGCCCCAGCCCCCCTGGCTGCTGCTGACTTAATTTTCCAGGGTAGTTGGTACTGGTGGATCACCGTGGACTGGAATGTAAAAGATGAAGTTGTTAGCTAACCGAGCTGGTGGTGGTGGTGGCAGTCCAGGGATCAGAGGCTCCAGCTGTGGCTTCTCCCTGAAATGGAGGGTGCTATCTGGTGACTCTTTTAGGCAGCGCATGCATCCTTCGCCTGGTGGTTCCTCCAGCCCAACTTCTGGTGTTGCTGATGCAGGTACCAGGGGCTTAGATTAAATGTAGGTAACCCCGGTAGCAAAAGGGCCTTTCAGGGATGCCATGGGGGTATATTCCACCTGATCCCCCACATACAGGCTGTGACGGGGTTGGGGCAGGTACGGCCGTTTCACCGACCTGCGGCCCACAAAGTACTCCCTGCCGTCCTCGTCATCCGCCAGGAAGCCAGAGCCTCACTCGACTGAAAACCACAGGACAGTTCCCTTTTGCCACTCTCCCCCTTTTCTCCCCTCCTCGGATGGTCAAGTACTTGGATGACCAAGTTCTCCACTGCATTCTTGTAGTCCCATAGGATCTGGACGGGCCGTCACTGATGCTGGCACAATCGGATTCTGCCGCATGAAAGGTTTTGTTGTTGTTCTCCTCCTGGGCGTTGAAGTGGACGCTCCAGCCTCCTCCGCCGCAGCAGCTGGCAAGGTGAATATCGAGTCAGGAGCCGGTGAGACTGTCTTGCACAATTGAGATCTCTGGAGTGGGTGGTGGTCCGGGGTACTCGTTCCCAAAGACCATTTCCCCCCACTTTGGTCGCAGTTGCTTCACCATGCTGTGGATCTTGCTTACCGCTGGCTTGAACTGGAGAGTTGGGCAAAGTAATGAGGGAGGAGTCTTCACTCCCAATACGTGCAAATAGCTAGTTCCTGGTGGGCCAGGCTGTTTTTCTCATTTCTGAGTGGGCGTATCTTCACTTTCCTGCTCTTGAGGGGGTGTATTGTCATTTTCCCACTTTGGGGGACCCGGGGCAGGGGGCAACAGGAATGCGTATGTTGCGTACTTTGTATATGTAGCATACGTAGCGTTCAATATTTTAACAACTTTTACGAATAATACCAAGCGAATCTCACAAAATCCGTATTCTCTTCGGAGTAGGAAAAATGGAAGATTCAATACAAATCTACGAAGCGGCAAATAGATTCTCTCATCTCTACTGAGGAGCAACCACTGCATCACTCATTGGCCCACGCCCCTTCTCTAGCAAGTAAGGCTCTACCACCTTAGCATAAGGGAGCTGTGTTTCATTCCCACCATGGTCCTGATGCTCTTCCTCACCCTACTCCTACTTCTCGTCCCTCGCTTTATCAGCAATCGATCACAGAGGCCATTACAAAAGAAAATGGTATGTGTGCACTCATGCAACCGCACAGCCTTCATTACTTCTCCAAAAAAGCTGAACCAGCCTTGCATTTATATGTTAATCAGAAGGTGGGCCAGTCCTTGAGCCTGTTAGTGGCTGCTAAAGTTCATAGTTGTGTCGGTGCTACGTCAAGGATGGCTGAATCATGTGCCCTGCATATGCACCTCTTTAATCTGGTTGTAAAGCGCTTCCTGAAGTCTTCTAGTCACCTGTAAGACATCTGAATATGGCCAGGAAACTGCATGCACTTCAGCCACTCTTACACTGCAAATCACACCCCCCTTGAGCTACAAAGGCAGAATAGTGTTCCCCAACTTCACCTGATATTCAACGTTTCCACCTATTGTATCCCCACCCTCCACATGTTGGACGACTATATGAGCAGAGGAAGGCTATAAACAATTTCTTGAAGATGTAGGTGAACAGAAATGCTCCCCTGTGTAACTTTAGACGTTAGTCATTGGCAGCTAATGCGTGACACTTGCCGTTTGCTAATGCCCTTTGAGGAGGCCACTTTATTTTTAAGTCATCAGGACTAATGGATGAACAACATCATTTCACTGCTTCATGTCCTGGACCAGATGCTGCAAAATGTGGCTGACCAGGGGACAGGAGACATGGCACCTGCATCTCATGGCCACCTGAGCCCTGTGGGGGCTGAACTGGAGGAGGACATTCAAGTACAAGCAATGTATACAGAAATAGCTGTTTTTTTCTGCACAAGTGACAGGAGAGGAGCAGGAGGAACTAGAGTGTGATGAGGAAGACCAGGCAGATTACCCCGACACATCGTGGCAGTATGCAGTGGAGATGGAGGTAGAGACTCCCTCCGAGTCCCTTGTGAGAATGGCTAGATGCATGCTGAGTTTCTTGCTTAGTGACTAGGGATGAGAGAACCAGTGGAATTTGGTGACCCAAACCTGACCAGAACTCGGACCTGAACCCGAACCCCGTTAACATGGTTATATCGGAAAAAAATGTAATACTTAAAACGGAATGCAAAATGGAAACCTTAACAGGCATTCCATTTTGCATTCCGTAATAATAGAAGTCTACGGGAGCATAGAGGACTCCTGCATGACGGAAACTAGGACAAATCCGTTATAGACTTCTATTATGATGGATTGCAAAATTGAATGTCTCTTAAAGGCCTATAACCATGTTATAACAGAAAACAATAACGGTGCGATGATGTGAACTCACCCTTACATTATTTTCCAAAATAACCAAGTTATAACGGAAAATAATAAAGTAATTAAAAGACACCCAAACCCAAACCCGGACTTTAGTGAAAAAGTCCGGGTTCAGATTCAGGTACCCGAATTTGCAAAGTTCGGTACGAATCCGAACTTTGCGAGTTTTGGTTAGCTCACCCCTAGTAGTGACATTTTTCTTATCACCATTCAGCAGTGGGGTGACTACTGGTTCTCCACCATGTTAGACCCTCGCTACTGCTCCAAAATGGGGACCTTTTTTCCACCCGCTGAGAGGAAAGATAAACTCAACTCCTATAGAAACCTCATATGTAGTCAGTTGGCCGTTGCCTATGTGTATGCCACCACCTGCTGGTTCATGTTCTACTCCATATCTTTCTGCTGCTTTGGTGGGTTATTTCTTCAGTAGGCAGGTGAAGAAAAGTCCTCATTAGAGGCTCCAGTCTTAAGTTGCTGCTGATGGAGCTAGTGCTGTTTCTGCCCACCCCCCTTCCAGCAGCTATGGCCATGGAAACTGAGCACAGAGGGCCTCCCCGTTCAGACCTTCATGAGGATAGGTGATGGGACACATAGGCAGCAACCAACTGACTACATAAGATGTCTTGATAGTAGTTGAGTTTATCCTCCCTCTAGGCGGATGGAAAAAAGGCCCCCATTTTGGAGCGGTAGCAAGGGTCTAACATGGTGGGGAGCCAGTAGTCATCCCGTTCCCAAATGGCGACAATTTGGCTGTTACTGCGCAAGCAACTGAGCATGCATTTGCACAAGGGACTCAAAGGGACTCCCTGGCATCATCTCCACTGCATACTGCCACGGTGTGTCAGGGTCATCTGCCTGATCTTCCTCATCGCCCTCTGGCTCCTCCTGCTCCTCCTCTCCTGTCACTTGTGCTTAAAAACCACCCATTTCTGTATACATTGCTTGTACTTGAATGTCCTCCTCCTCCTCCAGTTCAGCCCCCACAGGGCTCAGGTTGCCATGAGATGCAGGCGCCATGTCTCCTGCCCCCCGGTCAGCCAGATTTTGCAGTATCTGGTCCAGGACATGAAGCAGTAAAATTAATTTGTTTATCCCGTAGTCCTGACAACTTAAAAATAAAGTGGCCTCCTCAAAGGGCCTGAGAAAACGGCATGTGTCATGCATTAGCCGCAAATGACAAGCATCTAAGTTACATAGGGGAGTGTTTCTGTTCACCTACATCATCAAGAAATTGTTTGCAGCCTTCCTCTTCTCATATAGTCGGTCCAACATATGGAGGGTGAAGTTCCAATAGGTGGAAACGCTGCATATCAGGTGATGTTGGGGAGCACTATTCTGCCTTTGCCTGACTACTGTCAGCACGTCACTGATGTCGCCCTCACCAGTCTCAGGGCCACGTATCTGAC